>OZ017742.1:71330525-71531964 GCA_963969285.1 Odontomyia ornata
ATGAATAATATAAATAAATGATAATTTTTTTATAAATGATTGAATATTTTAAAACTTGAGAACTATTTAATCATGTTAAATCGCATTTACATATTTTGATCTATTTTATGTATATTGTTACATGCACAAATAATTCTGCGAGCTACTGTCGCAATTGTTTTCACAACCATTAAGAACATCAACAAAATAAATTTAATCGAAACCACGAGAACCCACCAAGCATGATCAACGTTTGGAAGTGAATCACTGCTTCATTCATCTGCTCGAATATACCAGATACCTCTCGGCAGAACATTCGTCAATGTACGTGAAATGCATTGAACGGATGGAGACCCTATATAATGGCCAGCTGAATGAATGGGGGGATCATTCATTCAACCGCGATAGTAAAAACGGGGATAGTGTGTGGAGTATAAATTGAAAAGCGATCAAGTAATAGTGAAGTGATTTGAGAAGACACTTGCGATAGGAATTTATTGGCAAGTGGAAGTTTTAATTTTAATAGTGAGAATTAAAATTGTGAAGTAATTAATAAGTGATTGTGCACTTTTAAGTAATTTAATACACTCTCTTAATTTAATTTAAAAGACATTTCGTTTTCACTTTCCCGGAACATTAAAATTATTGGCCGCGAAGCATAACAAACGACAATATGTATACGCGTTGCTTGGCAATAAATAATAATAAAAAAAGAATCCAGCACCTAAGGTACTTTGGTGGTGATGAGAGCAACAGCGCACAGTCATCACAATCTGCTCATTTTCCGCAATCATCTTCTCTCATGAAGGAAATTCTGAAGTGTATATCGTTATCTAACTGCACTGAATTATTCAAGGTTTCCAGCTGATATGGGCTGTCAGATTGTTTTGACTTATTTTTACGTTTATAACCATCGTTTGGTTGTTATGTTGGTGCAGAGAAATTATTGGCAATGGGTTCCCTCTCGAACTCGTCATCTCCGTTCGTTTGCCCCACGGTCAGCTACGCAAAGCAAAGAGTTGTACTAATCGAGCAGTCACCTAAGCAAGCTGTTTGAAAACCAACACATTGCGGACCCAAATTTCAAATGTAAATTTAAAATAATACGCATCATTTTTAATTTGCAATTGAAATCTGGATATGGCAACCCTCTTTCCAACGGAGCTCTTCCACGATCGCACTTTCACGATGAGAAGGAAAGTGGATGGAAGGGTCGCCGACTGGTTTTTGGAGCGGTCCCGTAAAGTGACGACGAGCAACAAACCACCAGTCCAAACAAAAACGGGAGTCGTGGAAGTCGTGGGTGGATCGCTGCGCGTGTTATTCTGTGTATGTTCCTACTAAATCCCCCAAAATAATTACCGAAATAACCGGCAGAAAGTTTTCTTGGGAATTTGACCTCGGTGTAATGCCCGGCGACGACATTGGCAAGTAGGCAAGTAGAAAAATGAAGTGAAAAGTAGTAGGTCGGCCACGGCGTGAAAACTGTGGGATTTGATTAGAACTCCTGTCACTCCGCCAGCACTGAAAAGTGAGTGAAAAAAAGGAAAGTCAACGCGCAACATAGCCAAGTCGCTGCCACGACTTCGATGCGAAAGAAAAGAAAAGTTCTGCGGAGTAACGGTGGTGAAAATCGCGTGAAAAGTAAAAGTTTGCGGTCGTTTGTGCTACGATCCGTTCGCCGGCCCGTTTGTGCATGGTCCACCCGGGGTATAGATTTTCGATAACTGATAAATTTATTAGAAGTTTTGGCAAATGGTTCATCCATCAATACCGAGATTTATCAAAAAATTGATTTCAAGCGTGCAATTCATGCAAAAAATGTGAAAACATATTTCTTCAATGACTACAATATCAGTGGTTTTGTTATGACACATGCAATCGATCAAGTGATAAAGGAAACGAAGACTTTCACTGACAATTTGCACATTAAAGGATCATGCGAAGTGGAAAATATCAACGGTGTGTATTTGAAAGAGTTAAATGAAGATCGATTACAAAAATATGGAGATCAAATAATTACCGGAAATTTGCTGTTTAAAGGTGTTAACATAAAAAGCGTTTCATCAATTAATGTCAGCTTGGGAGAAGCCAATATTGAAAATATCCTGACAACATCTACTCTTCAAAGTGTTTCACAAATAAATATTGAAAACCTGCATGTTGGATATGCTCAAGCTAATCAAATGTCTGGCACAAATAAAATATTTGGTCAAAACCTCGACTTTATCATAAGCTTCAAAAATTTCACTGGTGATTTTTCTACCGATGAGCTCATTTTCAATGGAAAACTGAATCACTACCCACCAAATGAATTACTGCATTCATTTGGAAACTTAACCCAGGATATTGTGATTGATCATGATGTTCTTTTCGACAATGATATTGAAATCGATAGCTTTACATTTGAAGGTGAAATAAATGGAATTCCAGGAAGCAAATTCGGATCATATTGGTTAACTAATGAAGGATATCAAATTATCACTGCACCAAAAATTTTTGACCAAATTTCCGCCCAAAGCGTTTTTGTTGAAAGCCTCGTATACAAGAAAAATTTAACTGAAATATTTAATTATTTTATTTGGCTAGATAAAAGGCAGCGCTTACAAAACGAAACATTAGCTAAAATATTTGCTGAAGAAAATCTAAGCGTGCATGGAAAGATGGACGGAATGAACTTTACTGAAAGTGTCTTATCTAAAGAAGCAACAGAAGTTCAAAACATTGAAGCGCGAATAATTTGTGACGGCGATATTAGACTCTCAGGCAAACTCACAGGCATCAATACCTTCAATAATATTGATTTGATAAAGCTGCAAGCCATCTTAACAGGACAATCGGAAAATGCGACTGTTGATTCGGCAATTTTTGAAAAACCTCTAAAATTTCGTCTTTCAAATGGACGCGATTTCAACGATATTCTTAATAATGTCTGATTATCAAAACAAGATGCGATTATTGAAGGATCGATTATGTTCGACACTGTACACTGTAAATTGCATATTGAATTGAATGGGGCGATAAATGGTGTAGATTTGCAGTATCTGAAAGAAAACTACTTCAGTATAACTAAAGGTCAACGTGTTTCAACCCATTTTATATTTAAACAACCTGTCACATTTGAGGAGACCTCAGCGCGATTCCCTGGGTGATCCATTTACGTAAGCTATAGTACAGGTGATATCCTTTCCACTCTCATCCCATTCCTACTGATTAATTCAATATTATTCATTTCTTTCATAATTACTTTGTTTGTTCCTTGAATCATTAGTTTTTATTATTTTGCTTAGAATTAACGATATTTTTGATTAGGGTTTATGCACTGAAAAAAAAACTACGATTATAAATTTTTTTTTTAACAATGTAAAATTTATTTTGTATTGGATTCTTAATCAATAAAATAATGTTGAAATAAAGTCAAAAAGAAACTCGGTTTTTTCTATTTGAAAACCTGACCAGGTACAGGACCCGCAACGATGGCAGGCTTCTCCTCTAACATGGGCTAGCCATCGGGTGCACTCTTCCCTTTTTTCGTTAACAGGGCTCTTGCCGAGTAGAGTGGCCTTCCGCTCGCGTGCCCTTTTATGGTATAGAGTTATGTGATTCCATCGCATAACAATATAACATAAATTGGCTACGTTTGTATTCCTCATTTGATAGTGTTTAAGCCGTAATAATGATCTCCATTTATTACCTTTCCCTTCCAAATATCCATTTATTACCTTTCCCTTCCAAATATTCATTTTCCCTCTGAGTGAGTTGGAGCACCGCTGGAAACAACATCCAATCAAACCATTGAACAGACAAAGGTTTTAGACCTCGACTGTGAAAAGGTTCACGTCGGTCAAGCATGAAAAACGCATGGCGTGCGTCGCGAATGAATCGGCTCCGAAAACGTAAAATAGTAAAATCGTGAACTCCGCTAAAAATAAAATTACTCCGGAAAACGCAAATAGTGAAAACGCAAATAGTGAAAACGCGAACTACCCGAACCTCCAATAACGAATATCCAGTGATTCTGTACATGTGTTCAGTAAATTGAAAGCATTATTGAGTGGATTGTGATAGCATCAAAGATTGTTGGAGACCCAGGTAATCCTCTGTTAAGTGCCGTCCATTCTTCCTTAGAAATAGTATTCGCATAATTGGAGAACCCGCAATTATTTCATTTAACAAAGCTTAGATAGTGCGCAAACAGATAGAAAGAGTCATGCAAAGTACGTTTGTATGAGTTTTTCACTCAAATGGAAAATACATGGCCACGTCTACGTTTGAATCTTGATCCGGTTGAAAGGGCATGAGGGGGCACCGCTTCCACCTTGATGCCCCACTCTTATTTGTGGGCTATAAGTATCGTCGGAAACGACGACGTTTCCGCAGGTTCGTCCGTTTTTTTCGGGCCAATTTGTTCTTTGAACAAGCATTTCAACCCTTAGTAGGTTAGCTCGGCCTTGACACCAGTCGATCGGCGTGTTGACATGTTTAATTCGTGAATGCGAATTTTTTTTTGCAGTGGGTCCTTGTGCTGGGGGAAAGAACTCAGCGAATCTTAACATCCTCTTTGAGAGAAGGCAAATAATAACATATTCCAGCACTCTGTTGAAGACATTGCACATAGTTGTGAGGTATTGGATATTCATCTCTATGGACTCTACTCTAATCTCAAAATTTTCTAGTGTTAGAAAGTGCTGTAATTATTTCTTCCAATGTGCTAGTTGCTACTTTAAAAGACAGCTTCTTTATTATAGTTCCTTTCTCTAAGTTCTGGTTGAAAATCATTTTCTAAATAGTCAAAATAATATTTAATTTCGATACATAAATCAATCAAGCAAACAACTTAACCATGACTTGACTATACGAGTACTTGTACTCGAGTCAAAAATTAAAGAAGGATAACGCAAACCCCCAGCATTTACTCTTTTGAAAATTGCTTATCAACCCCTAAAGACTTTGGCTGCAACCATTTAGTAAGCTTCCTGATTCATCTTAGCCGGCTCCTTGCCTTCAACCGTACACTTTTTCATCAAATTCACAAGAACTCTACCATTAGATATCATTAGGCAAAAATGAAACATTGTTTTCATAATATCACGCATTAAACCGTCTGTGCAATTTAGATGAATGCCAATTACATACAGCAATTTCCTCCTTTAAAATAGCATTTGATTACAACATACGCCTACAATGCGATATCATCCAAAATATGATAGGGATAACAAATAGGGTAGTGGTAGGATACAGCATTCATGTACACACACACCCCCTGACATAGTAGGCCTTTCAAAAAACTCAAATTACCCGCAGGTTTTAGCCAGGAGGCAAAACAGGACTTTTTATCCTTGAAAATTGAAAGGAACGACAAAGACGCGAACATGGTATTGAAACATTAGCAAGCGGAAAATCCCCTCTTTTTGTGTAGACAAGACCAAATGAATCTTCTAATTGCCGTTTTATGTCGTTTCTTTTGTAATCGCGCTATAATTTCGTAGCTTTTGGTTCATACTAGAATGGGTAACAGTTTGTGAAACTATGAATTTCATTTTGGAAAATGTTTGAAGCTCTCAAACCATGGGGAAAATTTCTCAATTTTCAATGGATTTGGATTTATTTTTATTATAAATAATACAAAGAAATCGGCCTGCCGTAGAAAAACAAGTAAAATAATTGAACTAATATTCTTTTTAGTAACCCTGTCCTCTAAGGATTTTGTGGAAACTTGGATAAATAGCATTTTTTAAGCAAATTTTATATATAATTTGTTAGTATTTGCTTAATAAATGTAATTTGTCTTGTACCGTGAAACACTTTGTTGTATTCCTTCCAAAGGACATATAACGCTTTATCATTGGCACGAACTGTACGTTTAGCCTCCATGTATGTCTCACTTCACTTAACTCGAAAATGAATAAAGCCAATTTTGCTTTGGCATCCATCCCATTCCAAAGGCCCAATTAACTTCCACCCTTGCTGCTTTCAATGGAACGTTTTTGAATATGACGAGCCATCCTGATAAGCTGATGTTATTCTATCATCCGATTAGCTTAAGGGATGAACGACATAGCAGATACAGACAGCAGACAAGTTTGATGTTTGATGACGCTATTCTCGTGTTCAGTTGAAAATCTGGCATAAATTGTGCAGCTAAAGCGAAAACATTAAATCTCGTCCGTCACATTGCAGGTCGTCGAACAATTAACGCATAACTTTCATGCGTAAATAAAATGGCAAACGGTCTTTGCATTGAAAGCAGTGACAAGTCTGCATATACGCGATTATCGACCGTTGGTTTGACACGTGCCCAAATAGGCTTAATCACCTTTTTATCGAAATTGCTGATAAGCACCCTTAGGTTTTGTATTTTTGCCGGGTCATATGATTACTGTGGTAATGCAAGACAGCGGAAAACATTGTGCATGTGTCCTTTGGCAGGATGTGGATTCAAGCAGAAGGGGAAAGGTCACTACCAGCAAAGTTTACGTAAAATATTGATAATCTACTATATTGTGGCCCTTCATAAAGCAAATTAGACAAGGGTTGTACTAATTATTTCAAAATTGTCCAGTATATTCCATGGAATTTAATGAAATCAAACATGAAAATCGTTTGGTTTCGGCCAGGGTAGGCCTTTTATGTAGTAATAATATCTGAAAGGAAATTTTGGACACTCATTCAGTATTTGGACATTTTCTAGGAAAAACGACTTTTCGAGAAGGTGTATACTCTGACAAATTTCTAGAACGTTACTACGTGTTTGAAGAATACAAGAATGATCACAGATGGCAGAAAGCGGGCATTTTTTTGGTAGCGGTTTTTTGGTGACGCTACGCAAAATGATTGTTGGAACCGTGACTAGTTAGAACTAGACTTATTACCTAAAGTATTCATGACTAGTGATGTCTTGAAATCTGTACAAAGATCAGGAAAGAACATCGTTTGGGAGTTACTCGAGTATCTTGAAGTAGTAACAAGCTATGTCGCTTCGAAAGTGCTGTTTTTTAAACTAAGAGTGTAGTACCGAACTTATACAGATGCATGCATAATAAGTATTTAATTATGGCGGACTGTTGGTTGATTGCGGCGGTCTAAAGAGCCTGCAATGACATTAAAATATAAACTCATAAGTACTCATGCACGTTGTGTGTGTGTGTGTGTGTGTGAATGACTATGACCAATGTAACCCTATATAATAGCTAACATGCATTAATACACTGACGTTGTGAACTGAATCACTAATTTTACTCGGACATAGGAGGATTCTCCATCACCACACAATAGGAACCTAATCATGCCTACATGGAAAGGATCGTCATCTTACATGCGGATCCCCATGCATATGAGGTACGGAAGAATAGGAGAATCATTCTGCAACCAATGCCACGAAAGAAAGATCGCCATTATCCATGTTTCAGTAGCCAGAGCTCACAATCACTTAGATCAGGATTTGGTTCACTTTATCATCGGTCATCTACTATAAATCATTGCATGTAACTATGCAGAAACTAACTAAAAAAACATGCACAAAGTAACACATGACGTGCTTAGTAAGCTCAACTTACTTCTTAAAGGAGAAAAATACATTCGCCCTACGCATAAGTAAAAGGCTAACTAAATCCTTTTCAAGGATACCAGCAAATGCTTACACCCCGCGAGTAAACGATGCTACCTCCTTACTACATTACCCATGAAAATGATACTCTCGATGGTTTGCTTACAATCGGCCATTCTGCCTTTAACTTGCCTCGAGTTAATGATGTTCTTCTTCCACTTTGCTTGATGGAATCAGTTCGTCTTTGCCACTGTCAAGAGTGTTTTTGTCAGACAATCCACCTGGCGTACACCATGGTTTCGTTCTATCTATTGCTACTACTCGTTTGTAAATTCCCTTCTCAGCTGTGCGATTTGACCGCCATAGGACCACTAAAAGGAGGAACTAACTTGTGGCTTGTATTTGCAGCAAGTTAATTTTTCTCGGTCAGTACAATGTAACCTTCCAAGTATTTTCTGGGTTTCTTTCGACGATGATCAAAGTTCTCCTAATCTGCAACTATAATTTCAAGTGCTTTTTCTCGTATTATTGTCAGGTCTGCAATCAGCCGTGATGATTGTTGAATTTCATCCAACAGAATAGCGTCACTACCATCTATATAGCCCTATAGTCAAATAATAATTCACACGGAGTCTTTTCTACAGGCTTGTTTGTGTGGTTATTTAAAGCGAACTGAATATTCTGGACATGTTCATCCCACAACTCCTCATTGGGTGTACATGTCTTAAATGCACTTAAAATCGATCGATTTAATTGCTCAACCTGTCCATTTACTCTTGGAGTAGCGACTGTGGTTTTTAATATTTCGTATATTGTTCTGGAAACAGAATTCCTAAAATTTCTTCGACGTGAAGACAGTTCTTTGATCAGATATAATTATCGCAGGTGCTCCAAAAAGCGCACGAATTTCCTTTAGATGTTGGAATACGGACTTTGTCTTTGTTTTTTTTTTTTTAACTATTCTCAATGATGTAGGCATTTTTCTTCTTACTTAGCGGGAAGGGTCCTATAGCGGGAAGGGTCCTAATTAAGCAACGTGTAACGTTCTCATTGGCTTGGACCCTTCCCAGAGAGGATATAGAAACCCTTCCTTCTTACTTCCGAATCATTTATTGTACAAGCATTTAACGCAACATGAAATATAATTTTTTACGTACTGCCTCATACAAGGGAACCAATAATATAGCCGATGAAGCTTCACAGCAAAGTGCCCAAGATCATCGTGTGCTGCTTTCACTACTTACTGTCGCATTCCTCTTGGAACTACCCTTTGAATACCACGTGCTGTTATTCGATAAACGCGTAATCCTTATAAATACCTTTCTCGTAGTATGTTTTTAGTGGATGTGTCAGTACTTTCCAGATTTCACGAATCTTAGCATCTGTTAGTTGACTAGCCAAGACCCTATCCGATTGAGTAGTGCGGATAGTCACCAGCTCATTCTCAGGATTGCGGCTTAAAGCATCGATGTGTTGCATCCTATTTCCCAGGCGGAACTCAATCTTAAATTTAAGCTTCAATATTTGCAGCCGCCATCGCGCAACTCGTGGAATCATCCTTGTTCCTTTGTCCCTTACAAAGCCACAAAATCAAGCATCACAATCAGTTACTACGGTAAATTCAATGCTCAACAAAAAAGAACCGAATCATTTGAGAGTATCGACTATTGCTAAGGTTTTCAGTTCATACGAAAGATATTTCGACTCTGGACCTAAGTTTGCCGACTGTAATATGCAATTGGATGACGTCTTCCGTCATATTGTTTTGGCAGTAAAATTCCAGCTAATCCTTGCATCTGTCTGTACTTCTGTCTCTGCTGCTGGATTGTAGAGAGCTAGTACCAGTATTTGCCGCAAAATGCTCTTAAGTTTCTTGGATGCTTATTCTTCATTTTCTACCCATGTAATGCTTGGTTTTGGCATCCCAGTCAAATAAGTCCGTCTTACCAAAATGACAATGACGTTGACGACCTCCCAAGTTGCCACCAATAACCAACTCACTGATGCCTTTGACACAAATATCGGACTAAAGCAGGGAGATGGGCTGGCCCCATTGCTATCCAATTTCGCTCTGGGGTACGTCATAAGGAAGCTACCTGTCGATACGCGAGGTACAGTATTATTCAAGTTAAGCCAAGTAGTAGCCTATGCGGACGGCATCAACATTTTCCCACGGTCGTTAACAACTGCCAAGGAACTCTTCCTGAAACTCAACAGTGAATCAAAACTAGTAGGGCTACAAATCAATGAAAATAAAACAAAGCTCATGACCCAGTCGAGGTGAAATACCTCAAATACACAAAATATCACACTTGGCAAATATAACATCGAAAATGTTAGCGAATTTGTGTATTTAGGCGCCAAAATAACGAAAACTGGTGATAAAAGAGACGAAATATGCCGAAGAATACAGCTCACAATTAAAATATTTTATTCAGTATTGACGATCTTGAACACCAGCTGCATATACAGGAGAACAAAACTCCAAGTATACAAATCTGTGATAAGACCTGTGTTATGCTATGGGTGTGAAACATGGACCCTAACCCAAGCATCCGCAAATATATTGAACGTCTTTGAGCGACGGGTCCTGAGGCGAATAATCGAAGCGAACCTAGACGCGGACCAATAGCGAATTCGATAGAATCATGCACTGTATGAAATTTTTGACGATCCGGAGGGCTGGACATATGAATCGTAGGGACAAGCAACGGATACCCAAAAAGGTATTCGTTGGGAGAATTGAAGAGCGGAGGCCAGTGGGGAAACCGAGGAAATGCTGGTCTGACTCGATTGACTAAGAGAAATCATTGCTGCTCGGATTTCAAAATTGGAAGACGCGGTCAATGGACCAAGACAGTTGGAGGCGCTGTTTGCAAGAAGCAAAGGCCCGAGAGGGGCTGTGGTGTTAAGAATAAGAACTCGTGCACGTTGTGTGTGTTTGGATAACCATGATCAATGTAGCCCGAAATAATAAGTAACATAGTATACATTAATATACTGATGTTGTGAGCTGGATCACTAATTTCACTACGATATAGGAAGATTCACCATCAATGCACCAAAGGAACCTACATGGATGCCTATATGGAGGGGATTGCACTCCACATGTGGATTCCCATGGATACGAGGTACGGAAGAATAGGGGAATCATCCTACAATAAATGCCACCGAAGAAGGATCACCATTTTCCAAGTTTCACTAGCCCGAGCTCACAACATCATTTAAATTACGAGTTGCTGATTTGTCCCTCTCAAAGCATTGGAGTCAGTTACCACGGTAAATTCAATGCTCAACAAAATGAACGGATTTTTTCGAGAGTATCGACTACTGCCAAGGTTTCTAGGTCATACAAATGGTATTTTGACTCTGGACCTTTAGTTTGTCTACTGTAATATGCAATTGGATAAAGTCTTCCGTCATGCTATTTTTGTAGTAAACTGCCAGCCAATCCTCATGCGCTTGCATCTGCTTGTACCTCTATCTCCACTACTGGATTGTAAAGAGCCAGTATTGGTGTTTGCCCTGAAATGCTCTTAAGTTTCTTGGGTGCTTGTTCTTCATTTTCTCCCGATGTTCAGGCAACCTTTTTTTGTTTTTTTAGCGTTGTCAGAGATTTTGCAAAGACGGCATAGTTCTTGACAAACTGTCGCAAGTAAGACGTGAGACCGATAAACTGCCGAATATTGTGCAGGTTTTTTGCACGACGTAATAGTAGTGACGGCTGACTCTCAAATCACTCGGAAATTTTGCGTCAAGTGTTTCACAGATTGCGCGAGGCGGGCTTGTGAGTGGCGAGGGAAAAATGCGAATTTTGTCGGCCCAGGCTGAAGTATCTGGGTTACGTTGTGGATGAGCGAAGCTTACACGTGGATCATCCGCTGACTAGTGTAAAGAAGGTTAGACAATTTCTCGGGATGCTATCATGGTATAGGCAGTTCATCCCAGACCATGCCACCCTGACCGCATCACTCACAAACCTACTAAAAAAAAAACAAGAAATTTATGTGGTCTCAAGATTGTGAAGTAGCGTTTGCAGCATGTAAAGACAAACTCTCCACCGCTCCGATTCTCACCATTTAACGTGCAAACAGACTCTACCATTTAACGTGCAAACAGACGCCTCAGATACTGGGCTTGGGGCAGTGTTAAGACAGTGTCAGTCAGAGGGGGAGAAGGTGGTCTGTTATCTAAGCCGCAGCCTCTCGAAGGCAGAGAGGAAATACTCCATCACGGAAAAGGAATGTCTCGCGATGCTATTGGCGGTGAAAAAATTGAGACCGTATTTAGAGGAAGCTCGTTTTAGTGTGATTACAGACCCCCATTCGCTGGTATGGCTAAACAATCTCCGCATCCCTAATGGGCAACTTGCAAGATGGGCAGTCCATCTGCAACAGTTCGATTTCAACGTTATCCACAGGAAGGGCAAAGAACATTTGGTACCGGATGCATTCTCAAGGTCGATACCGGAGGTCGGTGCAGTTGATGGCATGACAGTCCCAGAAGATAAGTGGGTGAATAATATACAAGCTAGAGTGAAAGGACTGCCCGATCGGTTTCCTGATTGGCGCGTGGAGGGTAATACCTTGTGGAGGAACCGTGGTAATAGGGTACAGTAAAAATGGGATAATCATCGTTTGAGACGACATAACAGACCGGGCGTTGATAAGTAAAAAGATTACCTCCTTAGAGTTGACGCAGCAATCATAAGTAGCGAGCGCTATGCTTACATCCATTTTCCTCAGTTTGTGTCCTCCTTGCGATTTTCATACCGTGTTTTCATACCTTTAGGATGTCGGTTAGAGCGTAAGCTTGAATAGCATAAAGCTGCAAGGTAATGGTAAATTCTAAAGGAGAAAGCAAGGACGATTTTAGTTTTGTTAGGCGGTAGAAGTAGGTTAGTATGAGTTATATCGTCTACAGGTGATGGCGGGTTTTGTAGTTTCGTAGAACTCGAGAAAGCGTATTTTCCTTTTCGCTGAGCAAGCTTTTAGTTTGGTGATGGGATTACTAGGAAGTAGTTAGGAGTTAAGCTTGAACAGCAGGTCAAGTAGGAATTATACAGAGCAAGTATTTGAGGTATCTAGTAGATTAAAATAAGACCTAGAGGAGTGGTCTTAAGTGGAGTAAGGAGATAGTTGTTAAAGTCTCTAAGATAACATGGTAAATGGTCACTCTGTGTTTGAGTCGCTATGGATCCACTTTTATTTTCCCCTGGATTGAATTCAGACTAGTTTTACTTTTGCGATTTTTTTGGCGAGGTGCGAGTGCTATTAGCCTCGTGAACATTTGTAGATAGTTTGGGAGGGAGTTCAATTATATTTATTTTTCACGTAGATTCCCTTCGCGATTCTGCTTCTGGAGCCTTGTCCTTTTTTCTCAGGAGGCGAAAATTGGAAGTAGGGTGTTTGCTAGTTCTCCCTTTTTGCTCGAATTTAACTTTAAAAACGGAGAAAGGCAGGTCGAGGCTTGAAGCTTTAGATTAGTAAAAGGGGGAACAGCCAGTCCAACAATAAAAGTTTGGTGAGAAGATAAGATCAAGCGTTGGGTTGGTTTTTATTTTAGTATAATGAGGAGAGTTGGTAGAGCATTAGACTGCGAAGTTAAGGTTTTAGAAGTGGTTACAGAGAGAAGATTAAGTCAAAATAATAGGGTTTTAGGCGGTTTTGTTAGTCAGGAATTAGGCCGTAGTGAGGGTTGGGGTTATTATATAATTACTGTTTAAGACAAAAATAAATTCGAGGAGGTGTACGCTAGAGTACTCAAATGCAAAAGAGGTATAGGGGTTCTACTTGAAACGGGTGTCGCGCTGCTATACGATAGTTATCGTTAAAAAAAAACATTTTATATTTTTTCCTTGTTTTCCTACTTAGTTAAGAGTCGCTACCATATATTTAGGGTAAAATAGGCTTTGGAAAAAAAAGTGGCGGTAGTTTTAAGATTGAGTAAGGTACAGGCTGCCAGACAGACTAGGATTGGACGGTTTTCAAGGAAATCCTCTTCAGGTAGGGGGGGAATTATCACGGAAAAATTTCTACTAGATCTCAGCACTTGCCTCTGCAACAAGTTTACGAGAATCACCCGAGCTAAGTACTATTGGAAACTTTGTAAATAGAAATATGTTGTAATCATTATTAATACTAAGACTAAATATAGTTTGTAAGTTAAGAAGATAGCTGAACAAGAAATGCTCGGAATAATGATTCAGCAGAAGTTCGCTTCCGAAGACAAACCGTTGAAAAATGCACGAATCGTTGGCGGTACACATATCAATGCATATATGGCAGGTTTAATCGAGACTTTGGTTGAATTAGATGCAACGATTCGATGGGCGGCCTGTGATATATACTCGACACAGAATGAAGTTGCTGCGGCATTGGCTGAAGCATATTATCTGATATTCGCATGGCGGGGTGAGACCGAAGGAGATTTTTGGTTGTGCAACGATAAATGTGTAAATGCTGAAAATTGGCAACCAAATATGATTTTGGATGATGGAGGCGATGCAACACAGTTAATGTTGAAGAAATACCTAGCCATGTTTAAAATGGTTAAAGACATGGTAGAAGGAAGCATCACTGGGGCACATAGACTGTACCAGCTATCAGAATCTGAGAAGTTAACAATTCTAGTAATGAATGTATTGGATTCCGTCAATAAAACAAAATTTGATAGTTTGTAAAGCTGCAAAGAGTCTATTGTTGATAGGGGAAAGCGTTCAACAGAAGTTATGTTCGGCGGGAAGCAAATGGTCATTTGCGGATATGGTGAAGTTGGAAAAGGATACGCACAAGTATTAGAAAGATTGGGATGCGCCGTGTATATTTCTGAAACTGGCCCTACCTGTGCTCTTCAGGCCAGCATGGACGGTTTTCGTGCGGCGAAACTTAATGGAGTTACTCGAAATGTAGACATTGTTGTGACCGCCACCGGTAATCAAAATGTTGTAATTTGTGATTATATGGACAAATGAAGAATGGGTGTATAGTCGACAATATGGGGCACTCGGATACCGATCGATAAGAATACTTTACGGACTTCAGTTCGATCGCAAGCAGACCGAATTGGTTGGCTGGTAAAGGAATCATCTTGTTGACGGAAGGACGGAATTTATCGTGCTCAAGTATCGCATCGTTCGTTGTTTCAGGAACATCTACTACACAGGCTCTGGCATTGATAGAATCATTCAGTAGATAGAATTATTCAATAGAGGGACGTTTACGTAGCAAGCTTACATCTTCCCACATTCAATATCATCAACTGCTGGAGAAAATAAACATAAACAAACAGAAGAAATTTGACGTCTCAATCAGGCACGGCCAGCAACATCGAAAATAAGAATAACTAAATAAAAAAACACAGGAAAAAAATGGATATCTGGAGCTTCAAAGGGTCAATGATGGTACTAGAATCCACAAGTCCAAGAAGTCGCGGCCAACTTTACCGAAAGGTATTTCAACGGGGCGAAAAAATCCCATCCAAGGCGAGGACAGACCGAATCGTGAGCGAAAGGCCCTCTTTCTTGTTTTGGACTCCATGTGGAAAGGTGACACCATCGAGCGAAGGAGGTCATCCCAGATAGCAATTCTCGAATTAATGGCTGGATTATTCTTTTGGAACCCGAGTGCAAGATAAGAACGTGGCTTTCACCAAAACGACAACTCCAGGAATTCTTCTACGAAGGAAATGACAAAAAACATCTGGCCGCCAAGGACATGCCTCGAGGAATCAGAGTCGATTTTCTTCAGAATACACGTGGCTAGCGTGCAACGGGACACGAGCGAAGCGGAAAATTTATCGGGGGCCCCCGTCGCCGAGTTATTCGAGTTTAGGTAAATATAGTCTTAGAGTTAAGGCAAAATTGCTTTGAGAATGGTTTACAATGATAGAGTTAAAGAAAAATACTCTTTGAGATTGTTTGAAATAAGTAACATAACCTGTTAAATAATAATTAATATTGAACTTTCAGTGAATCGCATGTACTTTTATTTCTTTTCTCCCAAAGAAAAAAGGGGTACAATCCGATAAAAGTGAAGTGTGGTACTTGATTCGGGAGTGGTTAAGACAATTTTAAGGCACCCATTTTCTGCGCCAATAGTCCGCAAGTGCTGGGGTATATTTGGTCTTTATTTGGTGTCGAATCCCGATTGAACAAGGATTGACGGTAGTAAGGTGGTGGGGTTGTCGCGGGGGTTAGTTAGGTGGGCTGTCCTCCTCTTCTAGGCCGGTGCACAGAGAAAAGCAGTAATCCTTCCCCCTAAAAGTGAAGGTTCTGGCGCGAGCGAAGCTCGTCTTGAGGCTTGGGGGACAAATTTACGGGTAGGCTAGCGGCCCCCACGCTTGTCTCCAACGTAGTGACCCGTGACCCAAAACACCCCCGGCCGGAGTCAGAAGGTATGGTTGGATCATCTTCTCGAGATAGTTTTATCGCGTAATAGGGTGCCTCAGTTAGCTTAATTGCCGTTTTCAGTGGGTCACCCGCAGAACTTTTGAAATTTTTGCCCTCAGCTGTATTCAATCAATGCCTTAGCACTGCTAGGGATCAAATCAAAGGAAGGGGTAGTTCTTCTAGATGTTTCTGGAGCAAGCTTAAAAATTATCTTTCCAAAATCTCTTAAGAGTGGTGTAAGTGAGGTGTAAGTGGATGGTAGATCAAAGCTCGCGTGAGTTTTTCATTTGTTATATATTTTTCCTTTATCACTTATACTTTTGGCTTTAGAATTTGACCTTACCTTGACTTTGGCTGCATGTGCAGTACTTATAATGATTCCATACTAATCGATAGAAATAAGTGCTTTAGGCAAGTTCAGTTCGCAACTCCTCAACTGAACTTGCATGGCTACTTTACTGGCAACAATACTAAGAGCATTATCTGAGCTTCGCCATAAATTTGTCAGAATGGAGATGATGAGCTTAACCTGAGCCAATTATTCCTCAAATTTCAATGTGCTGGCACCGTGTCACAAGGCAACTTTCTTCTCGTACCAGTGAGGCATTACCTAGAGGGTGAGGCTTTTCCATCAGCAAGGAAGAAGCAATAAAAATCCATTCCAGGTATTCTGGATACTTGAATTTAAATCAAATTTATGGCATTTAAAAAAAAGTTTGTCAAAACAATTAAAATATTTGATCTTATCAAAGTTTATTCCTTCATTTTTCGGTTGTAAAATAGAATCTAAAAAGTAAAATATCATTTAATGTTCCTTTTCCTTTCATATGAAAATGGCATTCATATATTCATAAATGTAATCGTACGTTGCACGCGAATATCTTTGAATATACGAGTGTGAAGTTCACTCTATCTAAAAAGAGAAAACTTTTTCACATGAGTCGACTTATGTGACGTGATAAAAGTTGCGACTTGACAAGGGATCTTATGATGATGATGCTGCTTGTATAATGACACAGCTCTATCTTTCTGCATGAATGTAGACAAATATCATGAAAATACGAGTATGTTATACCTTATGTTATAGCAATATTCTAATTGGATTCATTTTAACTAAACTGATTACTCTGTTCATGATATGAATAGTTTTCAAAGAGTAGACTAATACCTGCGTTTATGTATGAAGTTTTCTACGAGGTAGGCAATGTGATTATGAGAATGCTAGGAAAAGTTTAATTTTCATTCCCTGAAGATATCGTGAGTTTAAATAGTGTTTGAATGATACCTCAGAAAATAGCTGAATAAAAATATACTGCAGTAAAGCATATAACACATAAATACATAAAGCTGGGGGACAAAAATTGTTCATGTATTTCTCTCCCTGTGCACCCTTCGAAGCGAAAAGTGTCAAATTTAGACCTGTTTTGAAAAGTTCCTTTCATTTGATATCCATATCAGCTACCTCTGATGAAATGCGGACACAAAATTTTGGTACATTTTGCCTCCTCCTGGACCCCCTGATGCACAAAATAACTTTTAAATTCAGATTCTAAAAGTTTTAATCCAGACCTTTCATTTGATACCCTACTCGATTACCTTTATTTAAAAAAAATGTTAGGGGCCAGTTTGTTATAAGGAGGTACCCTCTTAAAATTTTTCGAAATGTTTGGTAAGACTCTTAGTTTTTAAGAAACCACTACTTCTGACCTTTCCAAAAACTTTGAGCTTTCTAGCATCTATAGTTTCTGAGGAAACTTACTGCGACGAACGGACAGACACGCCGAGAAACTAATATGTCCTTGTAAAAAAATTTTTTTACAAAAACCTAAAGAGGGACAGATTAACGAGCAAATGTTTTTAATATGGTTTCAACTGCATAAAAGCAGATTTTGCTAATTATGGACAATAATAACAGTCATGCTATATTAGAAGCTTATGAGATAGCCAAAGAAAATGACATAACTATATTGAGCATCCATCCACATTCTTCACACCGCTTACAGCCTTTAAATGTGTTATTTTTTGGTCCGCCTTAGACAACTTACAGAAGGAAATGCAACATGCATTTTACTACTCTTGACCAGAGTGGATAGCATAACTAATGATCGTTAACACAGTTGGACCTTTGGAAATACTTCGCAATCTGTAAATTTCTCTCAAGTGTAACTACAAATGTCCGCCTGTAGTGAATTGGACGAATATAAATGTCCGTAAAGGACTGCAGTGATGGTCTGCTGCCTCCTCGAGTGAAGATGTTAGTGCTCGCCAGAATTGACCTTGTCTGAGGACGCATGAAAGCGCTGGCCGGCTAGCATTGCGGTGTCGTGGGGTAGATCCTTTTTCCCAGTACGAGGGCCCAGTTCAAAAAAATTTCGCATTCATGAATTTAGTGATCGTAGGACTCAATTCGACAGCGTCGAGGCCGAGGTGACCTACTGAAGTGATGGATTGCCAAAGCGAAACGACTGATTGAGCCTGGTGAACGTGGGCAACTTGAAAGGATCTCGTCTTATTATCTATACTTACGACAGCCAAATAAGAGTGGGGCATCCAAGTGGAAGCGGTGCCCCCCCACCCGGATCAAGATCCATTATAGACGTGGCCATATATTTTCCATTAAAATGAAAAACGCATACAAACATAATTCACATGAATTTTTCCTTTAAATGAAAAAAAGAAACGTTGGGAAACTCAAGCGGAAAAAAAGAAACGTTGGGAAACTCAAGCGGAAGACAACTCTACCCTGCGTGAGTATCTGCAATGGCAAAGAGAAGGGGGTGAGCTCACCCAATGGCTAACGCATGAGTGGAGGGGCCAGTCGACGTGGCGGGTCCCATACCTGGTCAGGGTTTCAGATAAATGAAAAGACCGAAAGTGAAATTAAATAATCTTTTCATATTTGCATGCTTTCCAGGTGTATTAAAAAAAAAAAATAATAAGTGTAATAGTAACATGACAATAATTGTTCAATCATTTCATATTTCTCACGATAAAATATATAGTATAGCTTCAATTCTTTCTAAAACTTTCCTTCCTTAAGAAGAATCAACTCTTGGAATGATGCAGAAAAAATAACGATATTTGCATATTTAATTTCCTCCAATACTGACGGCAATAATATTTTGTTTTTTTTTTTAAGAAAAAAGATCACAATACCTTAAAACATAACATTACATATCATTTATATAATATTTATTTTGCCGTTATCTCGTTTTATTTTTATTTAATTGTTTCGTTATTTTCTCGTCTTCACGCGCTTTCTATATGAATGTGGACTTTTTTCATGGAAAATACAATTTCCCATCTAATATTTAATAGATTATGTTCATTAAAATTTTTTTTTTCAAATTTGTAATAAATATAAAGGGCACTCACCCAGTCCTCCTCCGATAAGCACTCGTGTTTGGGGAGGGTAAGAGTCTGTGACTTTAAAAATTTTCCTTGGGATTGAGCCTTAACTAGTGATCGAGACTCCAATATCGCTTTGCAATGAATTAGACCAAGTGAACATGTCACGATCAAAAATAAACCAATTGCATAAAATTAACTAACGCAGCACCTGAACAAATTGCAAACAAATCAATCGGTCCAATTAAATTCTACACACAAACGTGTTTATATAAACAAATTAGCGTACATGGGACGCTGATATCGAGGAGATATTCTCAGTTTATCTCCATACATTCCCGTTCATATTGTACCAGCCTGGATCGCAAAGTTTAACGATCTAAAGTATCATATATTGGATGTGCCTTTGTTGTTGCGCATTTGTTGCCGTTGTTAAAGCCTCAGCATAGCAGTGAGTGCGATCTTATTTTCAATTGTTGGTTAAATGATTTCGCGTGCTCGCACCGCGTAAAATAAGGTCTTGGTCACTCAGGAGAGGGCCGTCGAGTTCATAACATGTGAGTGTTTTTACAACAGTATCAACGTCAAAAAAATTTTCGAAACAGTTGTTAGACGTTAGAATTAGAAAAGCTACTGTTGACACTTCGACCAAGTTGATCATAATACTTACAAATTTTTGTCACTTCATAGACCCTAAAGAGGAGCTTATTAAGCGTGTTTTTCCAGACATAGAAAAATTATTCGAAAGCAATAATTGGCTAAGTAAATGTGTAATATTGGTGGCAAAAAACACAGACGTTGATGTTTTCAATGCAACTGTTAAGAGTTTTATTCCGACACAATTATTTTCCTTCAAATAAGTCGGCAAAGTTATCAATCAGGATGATGTAGTCAACTATCCCATACAATTTTCGAACTCATTGAAATTATCTGGACTACCCCTCACAATTTGCTATTAAAAGTAGGTTCAGTTGTCATTATGTTGGATAAAATTAATTAGCCTTGACTATAAATACGAGTAGACTATGAAAAGTGACTGGCTGCGAAAAAGCCAATGAATAATGTCACAAAAGCCACGATCATCAAGGAAAAATATATAGGAGGTAACTTGACTCCGCGTATACCGATGATTACAACGGGTTAAGCGACTACAATTTCCCGTCCCTCTAGCCTTTGCGATAATCATAAATAAATCACATGGCCGTTTATTTGATTCATGAATGTGAAGAATGGAATTTATTGGGATGTTCATATTATTTAAATTACTTTTGGAACTGGCAACGAAGTTTTCCGCCACTTTTGGATCATTGGTTATTATACGATCCAGACAGGTATTTGAAACTGGGCGAGTAATTTTGTTGTTGTTTTATAACCACTCCATTCATTTCTAGGGTATCCTTGTAAATCCTTGATTCTGGGGATTTTGTTAGTACATCAATTTTTGTGTCCCCTACTGTGATTAAATTTTTTTCAGCTAAGTATAATGGTCTAGTACTGTGCAAAAGTCTTGCACATTCATACGATTGGGGATGTAGTACGTCCTTAAATTCATTTTTTACCTTACTTCAATTCATATAACGTTACGTTTATCAGGCGTCACTCTCTTGGCGATGAAATTGATTGTACTTTTTACATATATTGCTGTGCTTTCACTTCTTCCAGACCTACAGGAGAATACAGATTATGTCCTTCAATATTATAAAATAGTGCTTCTGAAATGAATCGACACTCACAAAGTAGTTGGACCGCAGATAAAATGGCGTGGAACTCATAATAAAATTCTCGGGTGGGGTTAAAATGCTAGTAATTTCTTTTAGAATTGCTGCGATGTACAGCAGAGTTCTCTTAAGTGAAAACACCAGCATTTCAACTTCAACAAGAATTAAAGTATTCAACAAATTCATTAAGTTTAAATACTTATTCTCTAATCGAGTTCTTCTATAAATTGTGTCATCAATATCGCTCACTTCAATTTTCGTTTCGTCAACGTTGACACATATTGTATACACGTAATTAGACTTATGTGATGGTTGTCGAATAAAAATTAACAATAAGCAAATCCATGAGAAATTATGGCGTCAAATTGTCTCGACTTGTGCCATCAGGAAAGAAAAGAATGAATGTTTACGACAGAAGTTGCTTTGTTTATAATTTCACTTGTTCGTAAATTGAGCATGACATGTTATGCAATACGAGCGATGTTAAATGACATTGAACTTGTAGGAATATACTTATTGTAGATATTATAAATAATGAAAATGCATGCTAGTGAATATATACAACACTTCTTCTGGGCAAATTCATATTTCATTGAGAACAGTCAAATCTATGTCAAGATGTTGCTGCAGGTAAATCAGAAAAGCATTTATCCTTGTGTCTTATGCTTTTTGTATTAGCGTATATAAGTGCCAAATTTGTTCCACTTGATTGATTTTTCGGATTAACAATCATCAAAAGTTGTGGTCGGTGCTCCTCCAGGCGATCAATATTCTACGTTGAAATTCCAGACACTCTATCGAGTCAGCTCTGTGAGAATGATCAGTATTATTATTGTTCACAATACAATTGCAGCACTTCTCAAGCGTGCTTTTACAGTCCTTTAGGTCATGCTTTCCTCCATATTTCACACAGATTTGCTTCCTTTCGCATTTTGATGTTTTGTGGTTGTACTTTTGATATTTATAGCACTTCGTTACGTTATAGTCTTTCTTCACAAAATATGATCCATAATCTATATTAACGTATCTATTTGCGGGCCTCTTATACATTCTCGCATTTACGTGGGTGATGTACAACAGCCTACCATATTTGTCCGCCTAGCGTGTGAGTTCCATTTTATTCCGCTCCCCTATACTAGGATTTAATGACTGGATTTCATTCCTAAATTCGTCATTTGTATATTGGTTTTCTAGACCATTGATGACAAGTCCAGGTTGCCACAATCTAGTCCCAGCAAAATCATACTCATCTTCATTACATGTGTGATGTTGCATTTTCATTCGTGGACGTTTTAATAACCACCCCACCATTGCGAATAGGCCACATTTGTTGAAGAGGAATTTTCCATTTTGATGGCCTGATCTTCGGCTTCAAATCGATCAACGTTTTGTCTGAGGAAGAGTGATTTCTAGGCTTAATTATAATCTGTTTTTGTGACGTTGTATTTTTCCGATGTGCCATTGGAGGGGAATTCGAATTTTTAATAATATCAGCATATGAAGCTTTGCCCGCGGATGTGAATTTATTCATTAAAACGTTTATATTTGTATACAACTCCGCAATCCGACTTTTCAATTCAATCATTTGTTGGAAGACTTGGTCTTTTTTTGACTTTTGGTGTTGGGTTCTGCATGCAGCACACATTCAAATCACATCAGCGGATAAATCCATTACTGTCCAAGCAAAGCCACTTGAGGCAGATCCCGTCACATCCCATTGCTGGATGACCTTCCTCCACGAGTTTTCTGCATTTGCCACATTTATATTATAGTGATTTGTAGATATAGAAGTGTTCGTAAAGGACTGCAGCGATGGTCTGCTGCCTCGGCTAAAGAAGATGTCAATATCTGCCGAGAATGCCCTTGTCTGGGGACGCGTGAATACGCTGGCCGGCTAGCGTTGCGGTGTCGTGAGGCGGGTCAGTTCCCCCAGCACAAGGACCCACTACAAAAAATTTTGCATTCACGAATTCTTGGGTCTCAGAAACAGGTCGACCGAAGTCGAAAAAATGTAGGTAACTACCCAAAGACGGAATTGCTTGTTCAAAGAACAAGTCGAAACAAGCCAAAACAGATGGACTTAGGGAACTTCGTCGTTGCCCGACGATTCTCATGGCCCACAAATAAGAGTGGGGCAACCGGATGGCTGTGGTGCCCCCTCGCACCCGCCCAACCGGACCGATATCCAAAAATGTTGCAGTAGCCATATATTTCCCTTCTGAGTGGAAAAGTCATACAAACATACTTTGCATGAGCCTTCCCATCAAAAAAGAAATATTAATGTTAAGTATTTGTATTATATCTGGCAACACTAATTTAAGCTTGTAAATGACTAACTTAACTCTTGTACTAAATGACAAACATATGTATACATTCTTCTGTCAATAAAGAATCAACCCCTTTTTCTAATCGAACCTTCGGCCTATCAATACACCACATTGGCGACGAGGAGATTTTTCAGTTGAATTTCAACAGGCAAAGTTTGTTATATTCGTTTATTTAATTAAAGTGGAATTTTGTTGTAGATTTAGTTAAAAAAAAAAGGCGAATAAGTGCAATTTTATTGTACATCAAGTTAGAGCAGAGTGAAAAAGTGCATAACCTAGAAGTTCGCCATGCCTCATACTCCATCCACAAGTGATTCCGTGCAAACATTTTTGTCAAATCATATGCCGGAATTTGTTCCCGATAAGGATGATTGGCAGCTGTGGCACGAGAGGCTCCAGATTCATTTTGATGAAATCGATTGCAGAGAACCGAAAATTCAAAAAGCGATACTTCTTAAATCGATCTGATCGGAGGCGTATGCAATATACGCCACCAGTTATTGTATACCGGGAAAGGAAAATCTTCTTTGAGGCAAAGAAAATGGAGACTGAAACGATTGCTCCGTGGCACGCACGATTGAAGAAGTTGGCATTAAATTGCAAGTTTGGTTCCCAATTGGATGAATTTGTTGTTAGCAAGTTCGTGTGTGGAACATCGGGAAAGATATTCGAGCGTTTATGCGAAGAAGATGAAAATTTAAAAGTATCTGATGCCTTCCGGAAAGCTCTTATGATTGAATCTAAGCTATTAGCCAATTCAAATGAGGTAAGTTTCTTCAGGGGAAGGCGGAAAAAGGACAGCACAATGACAACCAAGGAACCTTCGGCCTATCAATACACCACACTTACTTTTCTCGACAAAATTAACTTTTTTATCTGACCTTTTTAACTTACAAATGGAGGCGAGATGTCCAACCTTGTATACATTGCGGCTGGAAAAATCACCAATCGATACAGTGCAAATTAAAGACATCGACTTGTAATTATTGTAAAAAGGTTGGACATCTCGCCTCCATTTGTAAGGTCAGATAAAAAAGTTAATTTTGTCGAGAAAAGTAAGAAGACAAACTCAGATACATTAACTAATGCAAATTTCAGTGATTTCGATAGATCAATGTATGTAGTCGAAGCTGGAGAGTCAACAATTCATTCAGTAAGCAGCGATTTGAAAAGTGAGGCCCAAATATATGTTCTGCCGATTTCGATCAATGATGTTAAACATTCGATAGTATGCGATACGGGATCACCACTATCGTTGCTTTCGGTTGGATTTTTTAATGAATATTTTCGACAATCTTCTCTTCGATCATGCAACATTCCGCTTACAAATTATGGAGGAAACCAAATCGATATTATCGGTGAGTTTGATACTTTTGTTAAATACAATGGCCAAGAAAATTTAATTAAATTTATCGTAACCAATACAAATAGTCCACCATTATTAGGAAGGAATTTTCTTCGTAAATTTAAATTTGATTTGATACAAGTTGCAAACAACATAAATTCAGTGAATTCGTTAGAGACTGTTGTAAGTGATCTAAAACGGGAGTTTTCCGAAATTTTCGATGGGTCGCTAGGAAAATACAAACTAGGTACAGTAAAGTTGAAAGTTTGTGAAGGTGCAAATCCAATTTTTTGCAAACCTCGTCCCATTCCATTAGCATGGAAACATTTGGTTGAAAAACAATTACAGGAATTAGTCGAAAATGATGTTTTGGAATTAGTTGACAATTCTGGCTGGGCAACTGCTTTAGTTCCTGTTGTGAAACCTAATGGGGATTTGAGAATATGCGGTGATTATAAAGTAACTTTGAATAAAGTTATCGTAGATTATAAATACCCACTTCCACGTATTGATGAAATATATGCATCTCTTCAGGGCGGTAAATTATTTTCCAAATTAGATTTATCAAACGCGTATAATCAGCTTCCTTTGGACAAAGAATCTCAACTGTTATGCACATGGAGCACTCACCTAGGTGTTTACAGAATGAAGAGATTGCCGTTTGGAATAAAACCTGCAGCAGCAATCTTTCAGAAAACAATTGAGAATTTACTGAGAGGTATTTCTAACGTTACAATTTATCAAGATGATATTGTTGTTACTGGAAAAACGAATGATGAACATTTTAAAAAACTTAAAATTAGTTTTATCTAAACTAAAAGTAGCAGGTTTGCGACTAAATTTGAATAAGTGCTTATTTTTCCAAGAGAAAATATCTTATTTAGGATTTAATATTGACAAAAGTGGTTTAAGTAAAAACAATGAGAGGATAAAATCTGTTTTGGATGCACCAACACCTAATAATATTACAGTATTACGATCCTTTATCGGTATGGTGAATAATTATTCTAGATTCATTAGAAATTATTCCAGCAAAATGATTCCACTGTATGATTTGCTGAAGAAGGATCATGCGTTTAAATGGAATTCAAAATGTACGGAAGTTTATGAGTTGATGAAGAAAGAAATTACTTCTGATCAAGTACTTGTCCATTTTAACCCAAAGCTACCCATAGTCTTGACAACGAATGCAAGTCAATTGCTATTAGTGGGGTGTTGTCACATAAATACCCGGATAATATACTTAGACCAATCGCATTTGTGTCTAGAGCTCTTAGTAAAAGCGAAGTAAATTACAGCACAATAGAAAGAGAGGGTCTGGCAATTATTTTTAGTGTTACTAAATTGAGTCAATATTTAATTGGGGCTTCTTTTGAACTACACACAGATCATAAACCACTACTAGCGATTTTTGGTGAAACTAAAGGTTTACCAGTTATGGCGGCGGCTCGTTTGCGGAGATGGGCATATTTGTTGTCTGGATTCAATTATAAAATCAAATATGTTAAGGGTGAATATAACATTGCAGATAATTTATCAAAAATTCCACAATCAGAGGTTGGGGATGCTCCACCTTGAGGAAATTATATTAATTATGTTGGATTTACCAATACTTTACGTTTGAATTTCAAAGAAATCGCGATTAAACTCGAAGAGATCCGATTTTATCTAAATTGTTTGATGCTATCAATAATTCAACGGTTGATAGGTTAAAAGATAATGAGTTCATTCCTTTTAAAAACAGTCAGACGAACTTTCCATTGAATCAGGTTGCATCTTATGGGGTTACCGAACACTCATTCCCAATAAATTGCGAAAATCAGTCTTAATTGAGCTACATCGTTCTCATATGGGAATTGTGAAAACAAAATCGTTGGCAAGATCGTATATTTGGTGGCCAAAAGTAGATAATGATATTGAAGTTATGATTAAAAGTTGCACGACTTGTCAATCGTTGCAGGCCAGTCCGGAAAAGAGTAGTTTGATTCCTTGGAAACCAACAGAAGGTCCTTGGAAACGCATTCACATTGACTTTGCTGGTCCTATTAAAGGCTATCAACTGTTAATTGTAATTGATTCTTTTTCAAAGTGGATAGAAATTTTCAAAACTAAAAATGCAACTTCAAATTTCGTTATCGAGAAATTAAGAGAAATATTCAGTCGCTTCGGTTTAGTCGACGTATTGGTTTCTGATAATGAAACTCAGTTTACTTCGAGCGAATTCATGAATTTCACCAATAATAATTTTATCAAGCATATACTCACAGCTCCTGGCCATCCAACTTCTAATGGCCAAGCAGAGAATATGGTGAAAACTGTTAAGAAGTCCATTTATGCAAATTTGAAGGATTACAAACCTGATGACTTTGACACAATAATTCAAAGATTCTTAATGGATCACAGAACCACTATACATTGTACCACTAAAGATACCCCAGCCAAACTTATGTTTGGTCGCGAAATTAAAACTAGATTTTCCTTAATGAAACCTCCTTTTACTAAGGATATTATAGAAACTAGTCAACAAAAGAGCGTTGGTAATTACAAGGGCAAACGTAATGTTAAATTCAAGTCTGGTCAGAAAGTTTATATTCGAGATTATACTGATCCTAATAAAGCTGGTTGGACAAAAGCTAAAATAGATAAGAAATTCGGCCCGCGTAATTACAATTGTATCATTACTCGCAATAACAAACTAATAAAACGGCATTTAAATCAAATAGTTAATAGATCTACAAATAATGAGTCTGTGGATGATGCAGATGTTGGAGATGAACCAAACGATAGCAATGATTGTGAAGGACATGTAGCAGATCGGCAAGGAAGCGTTAGTGAAAATAATACTGAACAGCAAATTAACCCGGGCTTTGAAATGAATGAATCGTTTGACTCACCTCCAGTATTAAGACCAAGAACAAATAAAGTAAACTATCGAGAATAACATACCGTTAGTAAAACCTTTTGAATTTTAAAATATCATAAAATTTCTTTAAAAATATTCTTTATCTTATGTATTAAAAGCTTTAGGAGGAAGATGTTAAGTATTTGTATTATATCTGGCAACACTAATTTAAGCTTGTAAATGACTAACTTAACTCTTGTACTAAATGACAAACATATGTATATATTCTTCTGTCAATAAAGAATCAACCCCTTTTTCTAATCAAACCTTCGGCCTATCAATACACCACAATTAAGGTGACCAATTTAAGTCATCGAGTTATGTGATTGAATCACATAATCCTATGCTATGAAAAGGGCACTTAAACAAGAGGCCATCTAACCCCCAAGAGGCCCTGAAACTAAGAATCGGATGGAGCGCACCCGATGGCTAGCTCATTGTTTTCCTGGAAAAAGGCCTTCCACCGTGCCGGGTCCTGTACCCGGGCAGAAGGAGCCAAAATGGAAAGACTGAAGCGTATTGCTTTAAGGCATCATATTTCTTTCCAAAGAAAGTACGCGATTTTTCTTTTACAGAACGATTCAACCCAGTCAAGTTTATTAATTCAATCTTATAATTGAAAAACACCACTTTTTCAAAATCTATTCCAAAATTAAACAAATTTTTTTTCATCTTTGATTGTAATGGAATACAAATGCTTAAGGATAAAAGAAATCGTTTAATCTATCTGCCATAATATAACGTGCATTTATCTATAAATTATCATGATGCTAAAAAATGATTTATCTAAACGTACAATGCAATTATTCAAGTTTCCCTGATGTTTCTAATGCATAATGTCTAAAAAATTAGCCGTAACTGTAAACATGTACTTAAATAATCAATTCTGTACTCACCGACATCCACGCCGGGCGCCCGCTGTTGATGTGGTGAGATTGCTGTACATTGTTTTAATATTCCTGAAATATTTTAATGCATTTATCACTATTGCAAACATACAAATAGTTATTTTCCGAACCGATCAACTATCCAAAACTAAACTTCCACGATTACACAAAATGTCGGAAATGTCATTTCACTTATTATTCCTCGTTCATCAGATATTGTTTTATTAGAAAACCGACTCATAAATTCAATCAAATTAGTTATCTTTTACGAAGGTTAATACTCAGAATTAATCGTTATGGTAATGTAGAGTGCAAACTATGCCCGAACATCTAGAGTAACCATTACACATTTTAGAATTCTTCTGAGAAAGAATATTACTTTTTGTTAATATCTACTATATATCTTTGTGATTTTGTAATACAAAGTCGACAAAAGAATTTATGGGTGCAACTTCTTCTAGTGACATTTGATTCTATCTTGCCCAACTATGTTTGAACCAAAAACTATGGCTAGATTCGATGATGCCGTCTTATGGAGGTCCGCACCTTCCATAACCTTAACTAAGAATTCAACTAGATATTTGAATACTTCATAGTTTTCTGTGGGCAGCTTTTCCCGAAGCATTTGCTTTACATTTCGGGATTGTTCTTCTTTGGACTAGTCCAAGGCATTAATTAATTCGTCGTATGAATAGTAAGTCAAGAAAGGTTCGCTTAAATCTCTCAAAAATGATTTCAGTAATCTCGCTATGATATATACATCAATATCCTTCAAATCAACTTCTTCGCCACGATTCACTTTTTGTTTCAGTTCATTGATTCTAGCGTAGTTGCCTGATCGTCGGAAAATCCCTTCGGTGTCTATGATTCCACTCGACGATAACGAGTCTACACACTTCCTAACAATTGGTGGAATATAGTTCAAGCAAGGGTTAATTTCAATTATGAACTTTAAGGATACAACGAATTGCGTTGTGCTCGGCAAATTACTCTCATCAATTTCAAGATGTGCCAGTCTTCGTTCTATATTCCTAGATACATCTACATCTCTTGTAACATCAGATAGTTTTGACAAAGGTAACCCAAGAAGTTGACGCATGTCACTTATGCTTGACAAAAAGCTCAGTTTCTTTTTGATTTTTTCACTAATGAAAGGACGAAAGCATTTCCAAACAATTTTAATAAAAAGCGAGGGATGCTCTACTTATAAACTTTGAAGATTTTTTCTAAAGTCTCTGTCCAATTCCTTGTATGAATTCCAAAGGAATGGAATGGACGGCTGACTACTTTCTTTGAGACCTTGATGGAAATAAACAACGTTGTAATCGTTTTGGACATATGGTCCCATAAGTCGTTTGCTCAATCCCACTAATAGTTTTGGATTGACTGGTAGATAGCAAGCATATATTGCAAATGTGTGAATTCCTTGTCGATCAGTTTCTAAGAATTCTATAAACTTCAGGTACAACACTTTCTTCGAAATCAAAGGCTTGCACTCACTGATGTCTCTGTCGCACAGCGAGTCTTATAATATTCTCAAATGTTTTTCGTATCTTTTCAAAAGAATGAATCCGTTTCTGCCACCTTAGCTCGTTCTTTGTCGCACAAATTTTTTTTTCCTTCTCACCCAAATGACACAATGGACAGAACCTCGTTTTGTTAGTGTTTAAGTATCCACCTAATGGCTCGATTAGCTATTAGCTAACCGGAACTTCTGACTCGTCTCAACTGAATGTCCAATAAGCCATTAGCGTCCAAGTCGCCTCTTGCTTCATTTCTTGTTATCAAAAAGCATTTCCATTCAGTTGTAATCCTGCTGTATTTGATTAGTTTTTTTTTTTTGTTTTTTCTATAACTTAAAAAAAATCTTGTCTGTTTTCTACCTTTTCTCCCAAACGCATACTCAGCACTTCATTAATCATTAATTTTCGTTCAAATCAGATTCTGTCTCATTTATATGATTTTATTGCCAATTCATTTTTAATTTCCATTAAAATCTGACTTTTTTCGTTCCCAATATTCATTTTGCTTTTGTTTCTTAGGGACTCATAATTTTTCATTAGCATGCGCCTGTACAACTTTTACACATTTCTTGATTTGCATAAAATAAAATAGTTGATTTGGATCGTATGAATATGAAACATCGCTTTTAATTTTCTTTTCGTCGTGAACGCTAACAATGTTCCTTAGAAATTCTACACGTACCTCTGAGCCTTTGCCCATTTTTAATGTACTACCTTTATTTGTTGCCGAGACTGTCGTTAGATTTATTAAATTTGGGTCCGAAATTACATCCATGAGCGGTAAAAGAACCCAACCCGCTAACACCTCTCGCACCAAACTAAAAAATATTTTACTATCGAATTTCTCATTGTGAAAAACACGCAAAATTAAACATCTCGCCTCGGCGCGTAAGTTATCTAGTTCAGCTTGTTGATTCACTAAGCCGGATGAATAGGCCGTTCATTTTCTAGAAATCCGTTTTAATTTTCCCGTTGCACGAATGAAAAACTCAGAGCCTACAAAGAAAAACCGGTATATTCAAGATACAGGTTGTGAGCAATTGACACACACTCACAGATACTAAAATTTTGCAGGAACCTTCCCTCACCTGTTTTCCAAACATGGCGCCACATCCATATAAAGGGTGGTACTCCAATGTCCAGAGAATTGCTTTACTTGCTGATAGATTAAAGATCTATCACAAGAAATGTAAGTCAGCAGTGGGCAACGTTACACAGCACAAACTTCTGCAACATAAGATTGAGCATCGTTTGCGCAAATACAACAAAACTTTTTATGTCGCTAGCTGCCGAAAACATCTCAGGTCCAACAACGATTGTCGTCCCAACCTCCCTTCGACACAGCTCCCCCAACTGTTCTCGTTGCTCCGTTATGGGTTGCCATTAATTAAAATTTTGAAAGGAGATAGGAGGGTTTTTGAGCAGTTTGATATTGTAACTAGTCGAAACAAAAATTAACTGAAGTAAAAAGAAAAATGAAAAAGATTTCAAATAGTAATAAAACTTAAATTTCTTGACGAATGCAATTAAAGGGAACCGTTCAAATTTGAGATAAAGAAAACTGATATAAAAATTATGTTTAGTAATAATAAAGAGACAAAACAAAACAATTTTATGAATTACAATTATGAATGCAATTAAAATTTCGGTTAAAGGGTAGGAATGTTTTCGGGCAGTTTGCTTGTGTGACTGCCCGATCATTTTCCTTTGTTTTTTTTATGTTGTCGTCTATTATTGTATTCTTATTAATCTTTTATTTTATTTTACTTTTTATAAAGTTTTTAAATTAAATAATTTTCCCGTAGCTGCTTTTTACTCGTGTTATCTTTTACTTAACTTTATCTATTATTATTTTTCTATATAAATTGCTATAGTATTAGCTAACGAAAAAACGCAATCACAGGAAAATATAAATTAAAAAATATAAACAATTAATTGTTACCTAATAATCAAACGTAATTAGTTAGGAACAAGTTGGGTAGACAGTCTTATGCTCATGTCAGACGGGTTTTGTACCCAACTTCTCAGAAATGCAGTCACCAGCAATGAATAAAGTCAAGAAATATGTCAAAGAGATGTGCGCGTTTAAAATAAGATCCATTGTTTTTCTATTTTCAGCGGTCGCCACTTTGTTGCAAACCAACAAAAATCTCTTGAATCATGAATTCTCAAAAATATTAATGTTATTGACCTTATTTGAAAATTTCCAGAAGATCAAATCAAAACTGCAGTATATTTATAAATAAATAAAAGTAGAAAAAGTACACAGCGAAACGAAGCTCAGCGGGTCCGCTAGTATTGAATAATTTCACTCTCATTAATCAATTTCCAGAAAAATTTCGCTACAAATATTATATATATGCATGATATACTATATATATATATATATATATATATATATATATATATATATATATATATATATATATATATATATATATATATTATACAGGGACTGAATAATAAGTAACAGGACTGACCTCAGGAAATTTTTTCTTGGCAAAATATGTGCAAATTTTCTTTAGAAATCTTCAAAGTATTCCCCATTGGAGTCGATAACAGGCTGATACCGGATTTTCCAATACCCGAACGCTCCCTGGAAGTCGGTAACCTCGATGCTGTCTAGAGCCCCCGTCGTAGCACGTTGAACGTTTTCCAGAGTCCCGAACTGCGTCCCCTTAAGGTGCCTCTTGATCTTGGGGAACAGAAAGAAGACCGCTGGTGCCATATCCTGGCTGTCAGAACTCTGGTTCGGTTTGCAGTCGATCAAGGATTTCCGAAGCGACAGCAACACGACGCTCCTTTTGCTCATCAGTCAGGTGTTTGGGTCCCAGCTTCACGCAGATCTTCCTCATGCCCAGATCGTTCTTAATAATATTATGAACGGTCATCTTATCAATTCCAACCTCATCTGCGATAGCCCGAATGCTCAGGCGACGATCACTGTTCAACACATCACGCGCTTTTTGCACATTTCACTCACTCCTTTCAATAACGACATTTCTCAAAAATGGGCAATTTCGAGTTATGACTATTGTCGAAACGCCCGTAAAGAATAGTACATACCTGCAAAATCGTCATATCTGTAACTCAGTATTTAGCCGCTTGAGCCCACTAGTGTCGTTTCTCCATTTAAAAAAGTTTAAGAATGATCTTTTCAAGAGTGTCACAATTCAGTTGCTCTCGAACCATTGAGCAGGAAGTACATAGGTTTATTAGTGCAAGAGAGTATTATTTTTTTATAACGCGTTATTCAACTCAAGGTATATGTAGTTTTTATACGAAGTTTTGTATCAAGAATGCACTATTTGGTTTTATGTCAGTATTGTAAGGAAAATATAAAGCTTACACATGTGTATTATTTTTATTTATTACGTTCTTGCACAGTAATTGGGAGAGATCAATTGTACTATTTTGAATTAGGACACTATCGTTAGTAAAAAATTCTTCCTAATACAGAGTAGTTTTGGATCAATTTGTTTTATGGCAATCTTCCACTAAAAATTCGACCCCTTATCAGGGATATTTGCAGTCTCATTTCGGAATTTGTCATTATTGTCAGTATAAGATTAGCTGTTAGCAAATAGTCACAAGTTGCAGCATGTTCCTGCCAGTCTTTTCTTCAATAGGTAATGAACCTCTTGCTCTTTCAGGTGGATCATTATGTCTTCTCGAGGAGAAAAAATGTTAAAACTAGCATTAAGTATTACTAAAAAGAAAACTTAGGAAGAAACTGCTTGTAGAAATTCGCCCGAAAGTGGAGGTAAACAAAAATTGATGACGCTTAACACTAAATATGCATGAAACGGTACTCAATTGATTTGATGACTATTTCCTCAACTCAATTAGTACATTTATTTCGTACATTTTTGTTGTCTAAATCTAATTGAACTAAACAAGCAGCAACATGAATAGATTTTGAGGACAAACTGTATCAGTATCATGATTCGATTCGGTTTGTAAGTCGGGAAGTTAGCAAGCTCCCTGCTAACTTCCCGACTTAGAATTATGGTTACTATTTCATTTGCATTTCTGTCTGCTGCAGGAGCCCGTCATTCTTCATCGGAGTCTAACAGTTCCAGAGATTCAAGTGATGGAAGTGAATCTGAGTGTTCGATGATACTGATGCGGACAAAAATTGGGATCCTTCATCTCTATAAGTAGAACTCCTACTTCAACAAGTGATGCAGAAACCACCGTTGCTACTATCGTTGATGATCTGACGCTGGTAAAAATAGGAAAAAGGAAAAGAAATGAATCCAGCTGGAAACGGAACATCTTGAAAGCAGCTAGAAATGGTGGAAAAGAATATGAAACTTATTCAAAGACAAATCGTATGAGAGAAGCGAGGAAAATGAAAACTTCATGTACCGATTACAGTGCTCTCATGTGCCGATTACAGTGCTCTGAAAAACTCAGTGAAGATCGAAGGAAGAATATTTTTGATGCCTATTGGAACCTAGGAGACGTTGCCAAACAGAGGGAGTTTATTCTTAACTGCACATCAGAAATTAAGCCAAAATACCGCTATGTGCGTGAGGGTGGACAAAGGCCTCGACGAAATAATAATTCTGCGTTCTTTTTTAATCTCCGTAACCGACGCATTCGTGTTTGTAAGTTATTTTTTAAAAATACTTTAGATATAAATAACCGCCCTATTCGTACTGCCTTCGAGAAAAAAGACAAGCTAGCAGGTGCAATGATGGCAGAGGATAAAATAGGAAAACATGGATAGCAACCCAAGATGGACGAAACTATTAGGAAGAGAGTAGCAGAACACATCAACAAAATCCCTAAAATTGAAAGTCATTATACCCGCAAAAATACCACTAAACACTACATTGAAGGAGGTAGAACCATAACAGATATATATAACGATTATGTGAGCAACTGCAGAAGAGATGATGTTACTTTCTGTAATTTCAATTACTTCTACAACATTTTCACCAATGACTTCAATTTAAGGTTTTTCAAACCAAAGAAAATCAGTGTGAAACTTGTGTTGCTTATGAGAATATGTCAGAAATAGATAAAGTGAGCATAAAAGCAAGCTACGATCAGCATTTGGTTGAGAAAGAGTTATCAAGAAAAGAGAAGGAGAAAGATAAACAGGAACTAGCGAACAAAGCTTTGTTATCAGTTTACAATTTACAAGCTGTAATGCCGTTGCCAAAGGGCGATTGCTCAGCGTTTTACTATTCATGCAAATTAAATGTAGTTAACTTTACGATAACTGATCTTCTTAATAAAACCACTGATTGTTTTGTTTGGGATGAATCAAACGGCCACCGCGGGGTGTTTTAAAATATATAGAGAACAATATTGGAGCATACAAGGACGTCACTTTCTATTCCGATAACTGTAGTGGTCAGCAAAAAAATCAATTTATGGTAGCCGCATATATCTTTGCTCTTCGTAAATACAACCTTAATTCTATCACTCACAAATTTTTAATTAAAGGCCACACCCAAAATGAAGCAGATTCTGTTCACTCTTTTATTGAAAGAAAAATGAAACAAGTAGTTAAAAGCGGCCCAATTTATACGCCAGAAAGTCTCATTTCTTTGATCAAAACAGCACAAAAAACGGCTGAACCATTTTCTGTAAATGAGCTTTCGTATGAAGATTTCTTCGATTTAAAACGTTTAGCAACTGATATCGGTCCTCTGCATTTTGTAAAAAATACACAAAATCAACCGATTAAATTTAAAGAAATCAAAGTATTGAAAGTTCAACAACATTACCCAAATTCATTTTTTTACAAGAACTCTTATGAGGATTCAGACTTCATGGAAGCCACAATTATAAAGAAAGCCAAGGGTAATGTCTGTTTAAAACCTGCCTTCGAAGAAAAGCCTAAGATTTCTGGAACTAAAAAGGGAGACCTTATGCGACTTATTGAAAAAAACCAAAAGTTTACAAAACTTTCTACGAAAACCTATAGTATTCGTCAGAAACAATATCAGTTGTTTTAAAGTTTAACTCTTATGAAACCACTTCAGTATGAAATATCCATTTATATTCTTTACTTTTCTACTATTGAATTATATTTTAATATGTTTAAATTATCAAAAAAAAAAAGAAATTTTGAATTCGTTTTAAAAATAAAATGGTTTTACTTCAAACTGTGTTTTATCTTCAACAAATTCCTCAACCATTAAGTAATAATCTAAAAAATAAGAAGTCTATTTTAAATGTAATTATTCTTCAAAGAATGTCATAGTTCAAGATAATTTAATCCTGGAATTCCAACTTGAATTATTTTAAGGAAAATAACGTCATATTTTGAAATGCTGCAAGCACAATCCATGAAATTTTGAACGAGAACGTCATTAATCAAATAAAAATATTTAAAATTTAAATTTTTTTCTGTTTATCCTTTTCGAACTGAGAAAATTTCAGTCATTATCTAAAACAGTCTGCTGCATAGTGTAAAATTCAAGCGAAAGCTTAATATTTTTATTTTAAAAGATTTTAAGCCACTTTCAAACATTAAAATCATTCTCCTGGAAAATCACATTTTTTGAGATATGACGTTGTTGAAAGAAGTGAGCGATTTGTGTCCGTGTGACTCGTTGATGGAGGACTGACGCGCTGTTTGTCATGGACGTCATCACGACCCTCCCGGAAATTTCTGTGCCACCAAAACACTTGGGTTCCTCATCGTAAGCCTCTTGAATCATTTGAAGAGTTTCCGTGGCTGTTTTCTTGAGGTTGACACAAAATTTGATGCTAACACGTTGCTCGATCGTACGCTCCACTTTCACTCCGACGACGTAACTGAACACGCACTCCGCAGGCTCAGTCCGGTTACTTATTATACAGATCCTATATATATATATATATATATATATATATATATATATATATATATATATATATATATATATATATATATATATATATATATATATATATATATATATATATATATATATATATATATATATATATATATATATCTATATATATACATATGTATATATATATATATATATATATATATATATATATATATATATATATATATATATATATCTATATATATATATATATATATATTATATATATATATATATATATATATATATATATATATATATATATATATATATATATATATATATATATATATATATATATATATATCTATATATATATATGTTATTCCTATTGCAGACACTTCACATCTTATCTTACAAATTGCATTCCTTTTTAGGGTTTTGTGCTAAAATAAAAAACCCTATTGCAATCACGACCTGTGTCCGTCTGTCCGTCCGTCCGTCCGTCTGTATGTCACAGCACTTTTTCTCCGGAACTATAGAGGCTACAGCCATGAAACTTTGTGAAAAGGTCAGAAGTGGTGACCTCTTGAAAGTTCAAGGGTGAAAAAATTTTTCAAAGGGGTTTAAGCGGGGTCTCCCCATATAGGGGGGTGACCCCTCAAAAAAAAATTTCACCATTGGTAGTCGAATAGCATGTCATTGGAAAGGTCTCAATGAGATCTTTTCAAAACAGGTCTTAAAATTGCCTTATGAGTACCGAGAGGGGGAGGGGAGGGGGAAACGTACGAGCTTTTCGCGTACCCCCCTCGCGATTGGACACCTTCCATCCGAAAAATCTGAAAAAAATCATGAATGTAGGCCTTGATGAGTACAATAACAACAAATACATGAGAAGTCGAAATTCACTCAACTTTGTTAGTAATAGTATGATTAATCGACTTTATGTTTTCTTGAATAAAATCTAAATGGTACCCTTAAATTCAATAAAATCTAGCAAGCAGATGACTATTTATAAGGTTAATCTTTTCTGAAAGTTTCATAAAGATCGAATAGTATTTAACGAAGTTATAGCGATTTGAATTTTCCTGTATTACTATGGAACAGTGTGCCCTGTATTACTATGGAAACATATGGCTATGGAGCCATATGCGCTTTTAACCGACTTAGACACTGCAGCTTTGCTAGGATTTGCATGAAAATTTCAGGAATGATAGATATCATGAGGATGACTACATACAATTGAAACAAGTCGAAGAGGCAGGAGAGAGCTCCTGGCAAAAGGGCTTTGCAGCCATTCTAGGATTCGAAAAAATAGGCCATGAATCGATGCTTACAGTACAGAGGAGTGGCCCCTGAAAAAAATTTCATGAAAGGCAGCCGATATGAGTATCAAATGAAAGTTCTCTATGAGAGCTTTTCAAAACAGTACTTAAACTGACAGTTTTTGCTTCAGTGGGGGCACAGAGGGGGGGGGGGGAGAAATACATGAAAAATGTGTTTTCTCCCTCGCGAATGGACACCCGTGATCTAAAAAAATCTGAAAAAATTATCAAGCGAGATATTTATGGTTATAACTTTAACAAATACCTCAGAATTAAAAAATTCTTTCAACTTAGTTAATAATAGTATGATCCTCGAACATGACGTGTTTCTTAATTTTATTCGTTGCTGGTTACGGCATTTTGTAAGTTGAGTACAAAACCCTTCTGACATGAGGATAGGTCTGTCTACCCAACTTGTTCTTTTTTACTCATTGTCAGGTTTATGTGAAATATGATTTTAAAGCTATTAGGTGAAACCCGAAAGATCTAATTGCATACAAGCTAAAATAAGTAATTTTGAGTTATTTTACATCGCTCGCTCTACCCAACGTGCATATACTCGTACTACAGGGCATACCCATCCCCACTAACATATCCATTGAGAGTAGACTTGACGAATGTTTGGAATGTTGTACGTTATACCATCCACGAGATGAATTTGAGAATAATTTATCCTTTATTTGCACCAAGTTTACATACGCTCGAAAGTCAAGCCAAAGTTCAAACATGCTCCAAGTTAAACTCAGCAAGATGTAGTCGTAGAAGATTCTAAATTTAGTTGTGTATGCATGTTCTGATGTAACCTTACCAATTAATTTGAGAATTTTGGCATACTAAATTTTAGTCGGATTATGGTTTCGTTTTTATGTCATTAAGAATTTGTAGATTAAGGATAATATTAAGGAGTGTCAATTCCATAATGACAATATCTAAATATTCTCTTTGAAATTGTGTCGTTTTTAATTTGATCAAAACTGATTGATCTATTAGAAGTAACCAGTAAAGATTCCAAAATCTGTTAAAATTTGAATCTTCAAATTGCTGAAAGGAATTTATACAATCAATGATTGCCTCAATCTTGGTTTACATTTGAACGGATTCCATTATAGCAACAATTTGCAAAATCTACACAAGAAATATTGAATTTCCCTTCGGAGATACGGACGGAAACAATTGAACTAATAATTTAATATCCATAACCAATCGATAAACGCAAACACAAAACCCGTTGACCAATGCATCCTTCCAGGCTTCCAATCCATTTGTTGATTCAGCTCCACATATCCGTGCATGCATGTAGTTATGAACGCATGTAGCAACAATGTCTACTCATGACAATATCAAATATGTTTACGAAATGTTTAATCTACAATACATCCTCTATGTCCTTGTATAACAATAGAAAGACTTTCTACCCTCCCATATGTAAAGTCAATATTTCCTACGGGTTAATTTACAGATTGACTAAACTCGGCGTTGGTGGTAGCTTCTTGACGATCAGATTATGACTTTATTACTTGGATTTGGCCTATGAAGATTTATGAATAATACCGGCTTCCTTTTATTCGACGTTGTCTCCACTCCCTTGTGGTTTTAGAATAATTCACTGCTTAATTGATATAATTAATTTGTTAGACGCGCTTTTTTCAATCCCCTTGAGAACAATACATTCCACTTGATTAGGCTTCATGCGTAAGGAGACTACGGATAATAACGTACGTATCTTTATAAGCGTGGGAGAAGGGTATAGAACGCTACCACCACGCCACATTGCCAAAGTACAGCCTTGAAACGGCTGATAGGGATGAACATGAACGATATTGAATTTTATCCATTTTAATGTGGTTCGCAGATGGTTTAATTGGTCGGACCCTTTGGCGTGCACATTTGTGACAAAAGCGGTGGCGGTAGAAAGCATTTGGTAAGCAAACAGGGTGAAATATGTAAATTAGTTTAGCGATAAGTGTATTAGAAAGATATTGTAATTGTTTTAAAGCTAAATGATATGATCCTATGGGGGTTAGAGCCCGCAGCAATGTTCGATGGTAGGAATATTCATGATACTTTAAAATGTCGTTGCCCTAGACTTTAGATGTGCTTTAATTAAATGACAAGTTGAGTAGTCATAAGTAGACTATTACTGCAAAGATTTTTTAATCAATCCAAAGGATGTTCGTTTTACATTGAAGTCATTCCGAAAATGCCGAAGTTACCTACATACATTAAGATCCATTTGAAATGGCTTTTATTTTGCTTGAGGTATACTAATTTTATTCATTAAATCCTGGTACATAATCTGCACGATTTTCTTCTTATTGAAATTATCCTGGCATGATGATAAGGCCAAAATCGATAGAAAATATGAATTTACCAAGCTTTCGTTATATTGCTGTAGCAGGTAATCGTAGAAAACCGACCTTTCTTTGTTGAATCTTGTTTTATTCTTCTGAACCACGCAGGTCATAAAAAGTCTAACTGCAAATTTTGAATTTAAAATTTGAATAGGCAAATTATACTCTTATTAGAAATACTGAAAGTATTTTAACTTTTCGAGTATTTACTGCGTTAAATTTAAAAAGTAGATGACATAAATGCTTTTAGACATATTTTAGTCCATACAAAACTAGTTATTGTAAAACAATTTTTAAAAACTAATTTTTAACATTCCAACTATGTTAGATAAATCTGTAATGATCGCATCTTCGCTTCGTCTGCGATTTGGTTAAAGGAAATCAAAATCAACGGCATCATTGAACTGTGCCTCTTAAGGCGCATATGTTTGTTTGCTCGTAGTCTACTGAGTTTGCTGCTTGTCGGCCAGCTAGTTTTGAGAGGAATTTCGGTCGAGGGTCCTGACGCAAGTAGACTACACTCGTATAGAATCTTTTAGCCACCGATACAAATTACCCATTTAAAATCCATTCAAAAATTGTTCGATGATAAATTCTGGTATTAATCTACTGTATCCTTTTCCAAGGCTTCTAAGAATTCAAAGAAGCATGACTTCCAACCCAGTTCCCGGCTTACGTACTGATGCCGTGCTAGCCATAAACTACTCTAAGCCCAACTGAAACATTCTACACTAAGTAAAAATGCCAAACTAGAAATTAAGGCACCACGTAACCGAACCAAAAGCCTGAATGAACTAGTCGCGGTTTATGAAAAACCCAGCCCAGTTGACGGCATTCTTACCTTTTCCTTCTTTCGCCACTGGCAAGCCTCTTACTACTGAAAGGAAGGAAATTTTTTAATTCATATTGTAGGTTTTTTCTTATTCTAATCAAAACATTGATATTTTCAAATTCTCTCATTTTCCTAGCTTTCTCCATTTTAAATAATATTGATCTTTATGAATAGTTTTGAGGAAGTAAAATTCGTATTGTCGCGTGTTATAGGTCGCGGCCAATAATTTTAATGTTCCGCGAAAGTGAAAACGCAACGTCTTTTTCAATTAAGTTTAAAAGAGTTTATTTAAAAGAATGCACAATTATTAATTTCACTATTAAAAGTCTAACTTCCACTTGTCAATAAATTTCTATTGCAATTGTCTTCTAAAATCACTTCACAATCACTCAATTAATATCGCCTTTGCCTCGCGCTCCACTCTATCGCAGTTTTTATTATCGTGGTTGTAATGGATAATCTCCCCATTCATTCAGCTCGCCTTTATATAGGGTCTCTAGCCATTCAACCCATTTCTCGTACATTGGCGAATGTTCTGCCGAGAGGTACCTAGTATATTCGAGCTGCTTAATGAATGGAGTGACGTTACTTTCAGATGTTGATCATGCTTGGTAGGTTCTCGTGGTTTTGAGTAAATTCACTTTGTTGATCATGAGGTTCTGAATGGTTGTGAAAACAATTGCAACAGTAGCTCGCTGAATTATTCGTGCATGTAACACTGCCCCACCTCAGTTCTTTTCGTCACGGGCGTAGCGCAAGGAGAGGTGGCGCTGGAACAGAAGCAGCCAAAAGTCAATGTAAATTAACAACGAAGAACTTATGTCTTCGGGCGTCTTGGGAAGAGAACGAAAACCACCCAAAAAGCAGCCAAGATTCAGTGCCAAGCGCTTGTGAGGCGCCATTGCGAGAGGAAAATTGGTCGTGGAGTTCTCTGGAGCATTGGTGAAGGCAGAATTGTCGGGAGAAGAGGAGGCTTTTACATATTCGGCCACAGACATAGCTTGAGTAGTTCATATTGTGGAAAATGTCGCTGTCATAAGGTGTGCGCTGTTTGTTAAATCGTTCGGCACTAACAACCGGAAAATCATCGTCCATACGGAATGTTGGAGTCGCAGCGGCTACTGCTAATAGGAGTTTACACACCTTTGCCATGCGAACGCTCCACCGGCAATGTCCACCAGTAATCAGTGCATTATTTCAAGTAATAGAAAATTTATATTAGCTTTTAAATGCATGTTCGTTTCCGTGTCTTATTGGAATCCCGTATGAAGTTTAAGTCACATAACCTTAGAATGAAAAGGGTCGATTGAAAGTGTAGTTAGAAGAAAAGCTTGTCAGTCGTGTTCAGTGACAAGACGACCTGAGCATTAAGAAACATAATCTTGAAGAGATAATTTTCTCTATAGAATGTTATGTGGCATTCAATGAATTTTGTCGAAATATTGTAGGATAGGGTTCGGATGAAAATTATAGCACCAGATGTAATCAATTGCATATATAACTTTGTTATCGTGTAGTGTCTAACTTATAGAAGAAAAAAAAAAGATAAAATCAAATGGAAACAGATTATACGGAAAATATAAGCCTTTATGGGAAAAATCTAGACGTAAATTCTAATCGAAGTAAAAAAAAACATAACCTAAGAGAAAAAGGAAGCGAAAAGCGAATCACTCATTCATTTTCCTCGCTAACATCTTGTTTTCCTCTTATATGATTATATTGTTTGTCGCCTCGGCAATCCGCAGGATGGAAAGGACAGTAAAGCGTCCGGTTGTTGAAACAGAAAAACTTTTATTCTAACCTGTTGACTGTTTTGAAAACGATTCTATTTTCTTCTATTCTATTATTTTGAATAGTCTCTTTTCCCTTTGATTTGTTATGATTAATTTGAATTTCCAAGACCTTATATTTACATACTCAGAGCTATTTATTTATTGGATCATTGTATATAGAATGTATCAGAGTCTGCACTGCGAAGATTATATTATTTGTTGCTTTAATTTGTGTTGACTTGAGGTTGTGACCGATGATGTATGGTGAGTTATTTTGTCTCACTGCCAATATTCTGGGCCTTGTACCTTACCTGTACACATCCACTTCCAATCTTGCGTTTCTTAGAGTCTCAGAAATTCGTTTTCTCGCACCCATTGTTTAAGGTTTCCGGTAAATACTTGGATTATCGTCAGCTCACGGGACTGCCTTAGTTGATAACTCGCTGAAAGCCTAAATACCCCCCCCCCTCCCCCCCAGTGACCATCATGTTCATTTGAATTGAGTTTGCAATTGTATTTGAAATCCTCAAAGGTTGAATAGTTGAAAAAACAGTCGAATGCAGTCTGTATTAATTAAAGGACTTTGTACTTTAGTTGGAAGCTACTATTTAAAAAAAATCACAATTACCATACAATTTAATTTTTTGTGTATAAGAGGAATAATATAGAATCGAAATAACGTAAATTTACTGTAGCTTATATTATTTAAATGAAGAGAAACGTTATTTCAATATTGTGAAGATGCATTGTTGTTTAATAAAGAAATGTTGAATAAAATTTACATTACTGTCTTTCCATTCCATCGGTCCTGACCGGGTACAGGACCTGGTTCGATGGAAGGCTCTCACCACCAGACATGAGCCAGCCATGGGGCACATAACAACCTTTTTGTTTAAGGTACTATCGCGGGTTGAGTGGCCCCGAGCAAGGTGTCTCTTTACGGCATAGGGTTATGTGATCCAATTGCATAACTCTATGACATAAATTGGTCACCGGGATATTTCTCCTCTGATGGGAAAGCTCATACCAGTTATGTTGTATGAGTTTTCCACTCAGAAGGGAAATACTTGGCCACTGCAACATTCATGAATCTTGATCCGGTTGGGCGGGTGCGAGGGGGAACCATCACCACCCGGTTGTCCCACTCTTATTTGGGAGCCATGAGCCTCGTCGGGTAATGACGAGGTTACCCTAAGTCCGTCTGTTTTTACTTATTCCACTTGTTCTCTGAACAAGTCATTTCCCCTCTTTGTAGTTGCCTACAATTTTGCGATCTCGGTCGCGTTTCTTTTGAGACCCAAGAACTCGTGAATGCGAAATTCTTTTGTAGTGGGCCCTTGTGCTGGGGAAATGAGCCCGCCCCACGACACCGCAATGCTAGCCTGCCAGCGCATTCACGCATCCCCAGACAAGGGCATTCTCGGCGGATATCTATATATTCCTCTGCTGAGGCAGCAGCCCATCGCTACAGTTCTTTACGGACTTGTATATCACCTATTCACTACAAATTATTTTAACTTTTCAAATATTTGTTGCGTTAAATTTAAAAAGTAAATTACATATATCCTTTTAGACATATTTTAGTCTGTACAAAACTATAGCAAGTGTAAAACAAGTTTCGAAATTAATTGTTCACATTGCAACTAGGTTAATCTGTAATGATTGCATCTTTGATTCGTCTGCGATCTGGTTAAAAGAAATCAAAACCAACCTCTCATCAATTAAAGACATGAAGTCTTGAGGTGCATCAATGGACTGTGCCTCTTAAGGCCCACATGTTCGTATGCTCGTAGTATCCTCTGAGTTTGCTGCTTGTAGACCAGCTAGTTTGGAGAGGAATTTTGGCCCAGGGTCCTGACACAAGTTGACTATGCTCGCATACAATTTTTCAGCCGATACAATTTACCCATTTAAAACCCGTTCAAAAATTGTCCGATGATAAATTCTGATATAAATCTACTGTAGCCTTTTCCGAGGCTTCTAACAACTCAAAGAAGAATGACTTCCAACCCACTCGTTCCCGATCTATGTACCGATGCGGTGCCAGATATAAGCTACTCTAATCCCAACTGAAACATTCAACGCTTAGTAAAAATGCCAAACTAGAAATTAAGGCACCACGTAATCGAACCAAAAGCCTAAATGAACTAGTCGTGGATTACCTAGAACCCATCCCATTTGACGGCATACTCATCTTCTCCTTCTGTCGCCCCTGGAACGGCTCTAACTACTGAAAGGAAAGACATTTTTTAATACATATTGTAGGAAAAGCACTGATATTTATAAATTCTCTCTTTTCTTAGGTATCTGTATTTTATATAATATTGATCTTTATGAATAGCTTTGAGGAAATTAAATTATTGTGGTATTTTGGGGATCTGAATGTTAGCGATCTTTACAATACATCCTCATAAAAATACCGCAGTATCAATTGTACCGACATGCTAGTTATGTTTTGTCCGGGTACTCGCGTGAAAATTAAAAAGCAACAATTTCCTTTGTCGAGAAATACAATTTTTATTTGTCGAGAAATACAACTTTATCGTTACAATTTTATCCAAGAACTGCTTTTTTGCAAAGCTTACCTCTATTTATTATGGTTAAAAACATTACGTTAACAAAAATATAGAATTGACAACAAATGTGAATGATTTCGAAACTTACCTGCGGTCAATGGTCAATTTATAGATTAATATGATTTAAGTTTGCACGCGTAATTAAAAAGTTGCTAACGCATTGAAAATCAATTAATTATGTCGCGCGTGTAATGAATATGAAATATTAAGGTAAGTGGAAATATTAAGGTAAGTGAAAATAATACGGTAAATGTCCGTTGTGATAACTCCTCCCTCCTTAAAATCGGTGTCCCACAGATTAAAAGGATAGCTTAATGGGGGCTGGATATGTATAAGCAAAGTCTGACTGAAAGGTGTGCTTGGTATGTTTTGAACGGAAAATAAACACTGAAAGGACTATAACTAGGCTAATTGCAATTTTTAGAGTAACAATACTAGAACCAATAGATAAATTGCCGTTGAAAGATAAATTTTCCAACTTTTCTACATAACTGAGATGAAGTTTGTGAAGGTATGAAAGGTCCAGTTTAATTTTGTTAACTGTTATATTATTATTGAGGACAGGGGGTAACGGATGAAAGGAAGTTATCTCTCCGCTAATATAGACTACGTCATTTACACGGATTGTATCGTTTTGAAAATTTACGATGAAAGTTCCGTTTAGGTTCCGTGTGGAGTTCCCAAAGCTAATGATTCCAAGGAAATTTGTGAGATACAGGGTATTGCCATCAATAAGTTCTACCTACGGCTTGCTGTAGTATTCGTTGTCATAAGTTGCGACTATTCCTTGTAGAATCTGAAAAAGGCAATCACTCTTATCGAGTTTCCTAAGTTGTTCCCTACGACATATGATTGTTCCTTGGATGTTATGCACTGTCCTATAATGCTGTACTTGCGTTACGAACAAGCTAGAGTAATTTGAATGAATCCTTATATTATTCTTTATGGTTGGACGGACCAAAACATGGTTGTAGTCCAAATTTTCAGTTTTTGTAATGCAGACTACGTATGGTAAAATGGGGCCTTTAACCAGCATCAAAGGCTCTGCATATTCTATCGCCTGAATTTCGTTGTTGAATGGGAGAGTTTCAACTTGGGAAAGAATCTCGTTGATTTCCGTACTGCCTGCCTTGACTCCTTACGATGGCATCCCAGTCAGTTGCGTCTGGGCTACCTGCGATCCACTTCCAGGCTGAACCTAACCAATTGATGGATCATTTAGATTTTCCCGATCGCTTGTCGCGTAGTTGATCGATGAGTCCTTTGATGACTGAAAGCTGATGATTAAGTTGAGGGGCAAGAATGCTTGATCTGTTGATTTTATGTCGTATGGATGACTCCGTGTATGTAATGACCTCGTCGTATTTGTTTAAAATTTTCCCAAAACCGCTCTTGATTGTGACGATGGAACTGTCATATTTGTAAATGTCGACTGATGCGTGTACAGTGCACAAGATCAATCTGAAACAGAAGAGATATGCTTGATGTCGGACTTATGGACCCAGCAAACATAACGAATCGCCGGCGATGCGAATCCCTACCGCCACGTCGAACTATTTGTTCGCCGGCGAATTTGACAGCCATCCGGAGTCGAATTGCCTGAGAACAAAATGTCACCTTGTTGACAAATCGCCGCGGCGCATCATAAACGGTTCACCGTGGCGGATTACAAACAAATCGCCGCATCGAATTACAAGCGCTATTTTACGACTTTTCTTCGACCGGACGAAAAAAATACGATTTGTTTGTAGTTTAACGCAACGCAAATGCTATTTTACGACTTTTCTTCGCTCTGGCGAAGAAAATGCGTTTCGCCAATAGTTCGACTAGGCAACATTTTGCCATAATGTTTGGTGGGGAATTTTTTCCCTGAAGTTGTAGTAATGGTGGTCTGATTGTTTTGAGAAACTGTTTCCTTTTTAAAAAGTGGTTTATTTTTTGCCTTTGTTTGCTTGTTTGCTATGAAAACAACATCGCCAGACTCGTAAGCTTTAGGTTTGGCTCTCTTATTGTTATGATTTTTTAACTGCTGCTTTTGTTTACGCATGATTTCTTGCTTGACATTCCTATTTAGCTTATTCCTGAAGTCTAACAGGTTTTGAAAATTTATACGCTGTTCTCTAGCGAAAAATATGTCGACAGGTTTCCTTTTCGTTACAGAGTGAATTGAATTGTTGTACCTATCCACAGCTATGTTAATTATAACTTCTAGGGGAAGGCCCGAGTACTCTTGCTGAAGGCATCTCGTGATTTCCAGGATCGTAGAATGGAGTCATTAAATCGTACCATTTACTTCGCTCTTCTGTGTTGGAGTCAGATACACGGTAATTCCCAGTGATTCCAAATAGTTCAGGATAACTGGACTAATAAAACTGCCTTCATTGTCTGAGATGAGAACTCGTGGCATAGAGAAGTAACGCAGGACTTTGATTATTTTGTTATGAAGATACAATGCAGACTTGTTCTTAATTTGGAAGAATTTTGCGAACTTACTGAACTTGTCAATACAGGTTAAAAATTTCTTGCCAGAAACTTGAAAAATATCTATGTGAAGGATTTCAGCTGGGTAGCTAGGGATCGATGTTCCTTGCAAGTGCGGCTTCTGTGGATGACGGTCATACTTATTTGCATTACATACGTCGCAGTTTGCGGTATATTTTTTTATGACTTTAGTCACCGCGGGAAATTAGTATCTTTCCAGAATCTGTTCCTTGTTCTCAAGGTGGTTCCTGTGTGCCCTTCGATGTTCTATCTGGATTACCTGTATTATATTATTTTCATCATCCAAATCTTGGACGATTCGTTGTGTGATTCTAATTTTGAATTTAGAAAAGTGTTCCTTGTAGACATCTTGCAGAAGCTGTATGTATTTTTCTGGAATGGCCATGCCATTGACAACATTTGGATTCAATCTATCACGCAATATTTCGATTAGTCTTGACTTATTGATATCCTTGACTTGGACGTAACGTCTGTGGTATTCCGGATGAGGTTCCTCATGAGCGCTGATTTCTTCGCCAATAGAAATTACAACTTGATTTCGAAAAACATTTAGTGGAGCATCGCAGTGCGGTATCAGATCCAAGCTATCCTCGTCTGCGCTATGAGCTGTTCCTGAGTCGGATGTTAGCACGTTTATTTCGGCTGACTCAACTGGTAATCTAGACAAGGCATCAGCAACTACGTTGGTTTTCCCTGGTCAATACACAACCTCGTAGTTGAATTCTTCAATTCGAGATTTCCAACGTTTAAACTTTGCATTATGTTTACGATTACTCAACGCAAAGATAAGTGGTTGATGATCCGTAACAATTCTGATTTTCTTTGCTCCGTACAGATAAGTTCTTAGTTTATCCAGTGCTCAATTAATTGCCAACATTTCTTTCTCGTTTGTGGCATAATTCTCCTCGGTTTTATTAAGAGAACGAGAAATATAGGTTATGGGCTTATCCTTTCCGAGTTCACCTTGCGACAGTACTGCTCCAATCGCTACATTGGAGGCATCTGTGGTAAGAATAAATGGCTTTTCGAAATCAGGGAATGCCAACACTTCCGAGGACATAAGTAGCTCTTGGATTTGATTAAACGCTTCCAATTCTAATTCACCCAATTGAATATCCGTTTTTTTGCTTAGATTGGCTTTCACTTGCGCATTCTCACCTCTCGTGAGATTGGTCAAGGGCTAAGCGATTTTAGCAAAATCTCTTATGGATCTTCTGTAGTAAGAAGCGAGACCAAGAAATGATTTTAGATCCTTCAGATTAGTGAGTGGTTTGATGTTCTTAATTGCTGCAATCTTCTTAAGATCTGGAAGTATTCCTTCCTGGGAAATTACATACCCCAGAAACTCAACTTCGGTTTTTAAAAAGGTTGATTTCGCCAAGTTAACCTTTAAATTTGCTTTCGCTAACTGGGTAAATACAGCTTCAAGGTTTTTCAGATGCTCATCTTCAGTTTCACCTAGGATGATAATATCGTCTATGTAAACATAGCATATCTTCCCAGCGAACTGCTCCAAGACATCATCTATCATCCTTTGAAATATGGCTGGTGCATTTTTAAGCCCAAATGGAAGTCTTGTAAACTCATACTTACCATGAGCAGTTGAAAATGCGGTTTTGGCAATATCTTCCTCTTTCATTCTTATTTGGTGGAATCCTGAAGTTAGATCCAATGTTGTGAAAAACTTTGATTTCCCAAAACTTGCCAAGGTGTTTGTTATGTCCGGGATCGGATAAGCATCAGACACAGTAACTGCATTTAGGCGTTTGAAATCAACCACAACACGGTACTGCTTCTCACCTGCAGAATTAGGTTTTTTTGGGGACAACCCATATAGGTGAGTGATATGGACTCTTGGATGGGCGTATTATTCCATCTTCCAGCATTTTTGAAATTTGGTTCTCAACTTCTTCCCTCATGCAAACAGGATACGGGTAGGATTTAGTGTAGACTTGCTCTTGTGATGAAGTTTTAATTTCCACTTTGACATTGGTGTCCACTATTTCGCTGTCGCTAATAGGACCGAAAAGACTTGAAAATTCGTCCAACAAGGTCTGCAGTTTATAATTTTTTTGATGAGTCAGATGATCATAATTGCACTCTATTATGTTCACTTATTTAGATTTAGATATAGATATATATATATATATATATATATATATATATATATATATATATATATATATATATATATATATATATATATCTATATATATATACACATATGTATATATATATGCATATATATGGATATATCTGTATATGTGTGTATGTATATAACGAGATTGTTGACCACGTTAGAGGTCGCAATTCGGCTCCAACTTTCACCAAAGTTTTTGAAAAGTTGTATAGCCCAGTCATATTAGGTAAAAAAGGGGTCAACCTCGGAATGAAAGATAATAAGCTGCAAATTGGTATGAACCTTTGTTTTGTCAAATAGTTAAATATGAATAATTATATATAAATAATCAAGTTACTTACTTTAATTAAATATAAATAATTAATAGTTAGTACATAAATAATAGGCATTGTTTAATAATTATAATTTCCAAGTAAATAATTGACTTTATAACGTACTGATAACCATAACTCACGCTTGACCTTGCATTAGGCCGTATATGACTGTACGATGTGCACTCTTCGCGCTCTACCTTCAAAACGGTTGGTCGTATGAAAAAAAAGTTTAAACAAAAGTTGTAGGGAATTTTATAGCCTACAACTTTTATAATAAATGCAAATCTCATTTAACCGATAGGAAGCCAGATATTCGCGAAAAACCGATTTTTGTGACCTTTGACCTTGAATATCTTGAGACGCGAACACGATAACGATTTAGACTTTTGAGACAACATTTAGAATGACAAAACAAAGGTTCATACCAATTTGCAGCTTATTGTCTTTCATTCCGAGGTTGACCCCTTTTTTTACCTAATATGACTGGGCTACTGAGTTTCTTCATGATCTTCAGGAGAATTCTCAAGTTGGTCCTGATAAATGACTTCTGCATGATCCGTGCCATCGGCGTAGTAAAGATCTTCAGTGTTGATATTTTCCGCTTGCTCCAGAACCTCCAAGTTATATAAACGTTGTGCTTTCCTTGGTAAGTTTGAAGATTCATTTGATCGTTTTTTGAAGGGAATATTCGTAGATTGATTGACATTGTCTGGATAAAAGGATCAACTTCCATAGGGACAGGAGGTTTAGGGTGGAAAGGTCTGGGTGGTGGATAGTTTTGTGGTGTAGGTCTCAAAAGTTTTTGATTAATTCTGCCGTATATCTGATTCCTTTCTTGAATACCTATTTGTGGGCGAAAGGATGCTTGCCTAGCTGCATTGAAGTTGGGCCGAGGGTTTTGAATTTGATTAATGGGAGCTGAAATTAAATTAGTGTAATTCCCTCTGTGAATAGCATAATTCCTGAAATTCAAATTCTGGAATTCTAAGCAGGGCGCATAAGCTTCTGGAAGTGTTTGCGGTTTTTGAATCACCAACATTCGTGATAAGTCTCCATTAAGTCCTCTGATAAAGACATCCAGAGCTCTGTTCTGATAACTTTCGGTGAGTGCTGAGACAGTATCACCAGAAAAATCTTCCGTTTTAATTTTATTAATTAGAAGATATAGTTGGTGGTTCACTGTGGCGTAGAATTCATCTACGCTTTGACTTCTCTGTTGGATCGAGTGAAGCTGATGCTCTAAAGTTTGGACATCACGTTTATCCGAATAATGAAGCGACAAACACTGTTTAATGCTAGACCACTCAGTATCGAAAATATTATAGGAGATAAGAGCAGCATCTGCTGGCCCTCTTATTTTTTGACGAATGCACTGTAGAATTGTCTATAAATTGGTTTATGACGAACAATGTTATAATCCTTTAAAATTTATTCAACATTGTGAACCCAAGACAAGTATTGAACCGGACTTCCGTCCAACACTTGCAAATCGCTTACACAATCCGGAAGTTTTTCAATTTCATCTAAATCTTTTTCTGTCTGTGGGGACATGAGCTGTTGGTCCACCGAAGGAGGAGGGTTGTCAACGAGAGTGGATTTTTTCTCTAAAGCCATCAGCCTAGTTTCCATTTTCTTTAATAAATCTACACTCGCATTTACAGCACCACTCAATTCCCTAACAGTTTGTTGTAAAGTTTCCATCACTTTCGAATTTGAAAAAATACAAAAGACACAAAAAAGAGAAAATTTCGCAGAGGATTCGAAAAAATGAGGAGTTCAAGCAAAAAATGGCGAGATAAAACTTCCAAAAAGATAAATTTGCGAAGAATAACACGATTTCACTTTTCCAAAGAGAACTTTTCAAAAACAAATTTCCGCCAATTGACCACAGTTTACAGAGCACAATATTTGTAAAAATTTAATTAAAATAAAAATTATTTATTTAATCACTTAATGTTGCATGTTTAATAAGTAAATGTATTGAAATTTTAAATTTAATTGAAAATTTTTTTTAATATAATTTAATTCAAAGTTTGAGAAAAAGAGGTAAGCTTATATGAATATAATAACCATCCTTGATTCGGGCACTCCGTAGTTCTCCTTTTTAATGCAAATCTTTGAACGCTTCGAATTGCACCTACTGCGGTTCGGTTTCTGTCACAGTCCAATTGGTGATTAAATATGGCTGATTCCTCCTTTTTCCCTTAAATAACTTTGCTTCCTTAATACGATGTTGAAAGTGGCTCGAGTTCTGGATCCACTATGTTCCCACGGGGATAGTGTATTTGACAATATTCACGTATTTCTAATTTTCGTCGATCACAACCGTGTTCTCAGGGGAACAGTAAAAATCTTTGATAACTCCGGAAAATAAATAACGTTTATTAACAACAACCACAACGGTAGGTTTCAATATGCTCGGGCGCCAGTTATGTTTTGTCCGGGTACTCGCGTGAAAATTAAAAAACAACAATTTCCTATGTCGAGAAATAAAATTTTTATTTGTCGAGAAATACAACTTTATCATTACAATTTTATCCAAGAACTGCTTTTTTGCAATAGCTTACCTCTATTTATTATGGTTAAAAACATTACGTTAACAGAAATATAGAATTGACAACAAATGTAAATGATTTCGAAACTTACCTGCGGTCAATGGTCAATTTATAGATTAATATGATTTATGTTTGCACGCGTGATTAAAAAGTTGCTAACGCAGTCAAAATCAATTAATTACGTCGCGCGTGTAATGACCACGCAATATAGACAATATTAAGGTAACTGGAAATATTAAGGTAAGTGAAAATAATAAGGTAAATGTCCGTTGTGATAACTTGCATGCATGTATTGCTCCATTTTGAAATGCTAAGATACATTACAAGGAAACACATAATCAAACGTAGTCGTATTTAGCGATGATAGATTAAAAGGAAATTCGTTTAGTAATATATACTCGTATTCAGTCGTGATAAGTTATTTGGACGTATCACCACTGAATACGAGTACAACATATATTATTAAATAAATTTCTGCATAATCTATCCTCGCTAAATATGACTATATTTGATTATATATTTCCTTGTAATAGACTTTTGTATTTGTACTTATAAGGATGTAATGTGGTACATAAAACAAGCATACAAAGTAGTAAAACACGTGGAATGCAGTTATCAGCCCAAACCACGCTCTTTCGTAATGATATTGGCAACATTATCGCTAATGAAGCCAAGATTACAGCACAGCTCCAGAAAATCGGAGTCTATAGTTGTTTTCGTAGAGCTTCTATTGGCCCCTCCTACTCTGGATGAAATATGCTCTACCATTAAATATGGTGGCAGCAGTATTCCAAAAGATATTCACAAAGTCATCCAGCACATTTGGCTTCAAGAACATATACCGAAAAAGTGGAGCCAACCAATTATATTCCCTATCCACAAAAAGGAGACAAGCTACAGTGCAAAAAATATAGAGGCATATTACTAGATCATACGCGCAAAGTATTATTGAGGAGTATCAAGGTGGTCTTAGCTCAGGTGCATCGATGATAGACCGATTGTTCACTGTCACGCAGGTATTTGAAAAATTTTGAGAGTTCAACATAGACGTACACCTTAAAGCAAGCGGATGACAGTATTGATCGTAACTTATCGTTTTGCCAAAATGACAATAACGTTGACAACCTCCCAAGTCCGCATTATAACCAATTCATCAACGCCTTTGATACAAATATCGGACTAAAGCAGGGAGTTGAGCTGATCCCATTGCAATTCAATTTGGCTTTAGAATATGTCATAAGTCGATACAAAAGGTACGTTACTATACAAGTCAAGCCAAGTCGTAGTCTATGCAGATGACAAAGATCTTTTGTGTGGTCGTCAAATAACTTTTCTTGAAACTCGACGGTGGACTCAAACTATGAGGGCAACGAATGTTACACTCAAAATATTTCACGGGAGCCAATATTGCACCCAAGAGAAATTAGGGTACTCCGGCAGGTCTTAACCACCCCGTTCAGCTCGTCTGGAGACAGGCGTGGGGCACCACTCCGCTTGTCCGCTAAGGCCCCAATAAGCCACCAAGCAAGAATACGGCTTACCGGTTTCTTTTTCTCGCAGCACGAACAAAATAATTTCACTACTGCACTTCCTATGCCGCTGAGACTACTTATGCGACTTAGCGTAACCATTTTTCAGCCATAAATTTATAATGGCTCCGAATAACTACACTTACCTTAGAACTCCCTAACGATCGGACACACTTTACAACTCGTACACACTTTTCTCGGAAATCCCTAAATACGGAACAAAGGCTATTTTTCACACTATCTGACTCTTCTATGTTTCCCTGGATTTATAAGGAAAACCCCCTTCACTCACCCTTTCTTTCTTTATTACGATTACGGGGCGTACAAAGGCAAAATACTATTCCTAGAATTTGCCACCCTATATACACCACCCCCGAACACTGACACTAAACTTCCGATTTTTTTCGCGCGATTTACCATACAAGCCGCACCCGTTACAACCTGAAACTCAACTTTAATTAGATTCTTTAAAGAAAACTTATCTTTTTTCCATGGAATAATTGTATATATATATGCTTGTGCAAGTATACCAACATAAAAAAATCGATAATAGTATGTACGTTGCCCGCAAAATGTGAAAAGTCATTGAAATTAAAAACTAGTTAGCTAACAGTTCTCGCCACAGGAACAACGAATGTCTTGAAAATAAACAATTGTCATTAACTTTGAAAACTCAAACATCACAATCACAATTTGCTGGTAAACAAATCCCACTGACGTTGCGAACTGTCAGAAAAGGTATTCAGCCCGTCACGAGGGTGATCGCTATTGGAAGGGTTGAAGGTGGAGTGAAAACTGCAGCGAGTTTGAGTGAAACCACTCCACTGGAATGAGAGGAACCACTCCCGAGACAAAGAACTTGGTCGGAGAACACGAACGGGCCGCTAGAGGCGAAGCTATCGAATGATGCGCCTCCTTTTTCATTTTCAGATTGCTTGGATGAGTGGTGGTGATTCAGAAAAAAAAGGAAGGCAATTGACGAGATAGTGGTGGAAGATTGCGAGAAATAAAGGTGGAACGAAGATATCGATAAAGTAAATTCGAAGAACAAGTGGCAAAACATCGACGTAAAGTAAGAAGGATCGCGAGAATCGTCGACTTTGTTCTTCACAGATGAATAAGTGAAACGGTTAATTACGTTCTTTCTTTTGTTTGCTGCAATATTTTACTCTTTTCCCCATAGCATTGAATAACTCATTAATTGAGATTGTAACTTTAAAATAACTAGAGAGTGTTGTCGCCAATTCCGACGTACCGGCTTTCTCCCATTCGCAACTTCAAATTGCCGCCGTAACATCTCCACCTTCCTTTGGGCACACATACCCTTTCCCTCAGTAAGTTTATTTATTTTTATTATCAATTATCAATTTCCCTATAGTATTATTTTCTTCATCATCTCAATCCTACCCTTATCCCCATTCTCAATTACTAAAAAAATAGTAATATGATAATAATTTTGATTTTCCCACTAACAACACTCCATTCATTAATTCCCATTTACAAAATTTCATTCGATACATTTTCCCTCACAAAACCTAGTTCCTTCCTTCATACTAACTTATTTTATTCATTAGTTCCCAGTAACAAATTTAATTTTTCATACTAACAAAAATTCATTCACGTTTCCTTAATAACACATTTCATCTCAATACCAACTGAAAAACGAGCAATGCAATGAATGGGAAATCAACAGAAGGTGGCTTCGTTGGTCGCGTCGTGGATTCGTGACCGGTCGCCCGCTGGGACCCTGGGTTCAAGTTGACCGAGCGCAGGAAGGCACTCTTTTTGGAATATCGGCACAAACAATTGTTACCGTTTATACTCGTATATGACGATTTGCATCTAATCAAACGCTTCCATGGTTATGCAAATTGCCATCTATGCAAAATGGACATTGTTGCGTTTGTCAATAGATGTCAAAGATGTGTGCGTAGCGGAATCGAAGTGTATTGAACTTCGATTACGTTACCCAGATGCGGCAGCGGTAATTAGGAATGAAATGATTGCGGGATTTTATTTGCTGGGCGTGAAATGCTGGATTTGGAAGGGCAGTCAGTTTTGGACTTTTAAAACATAAGAGGGATTGCTTTCGGCGAGGAAGTTTTCGCGTTTTGTTGAGTGTCTTGCTGATTAATGGTTCGTCGAGGAGTCTTGAAGGGAACAGAAAGTTCTGTGGTAGTGTCGAGAAAAAGTTTTCAGATGACTTCGGCGAAAAAGTCTTGACCTTGTGAAGGAAGATTGAGTGACGGCAAGTCGAAAGTTGAACAGTGGGATCCCGTAGTGAATCTTGATTGGGAATTTAGTTATAAGAGTTTTTAATTTGGGTTTCGGTGATAAAGTTTTGGTGGAGGAAAGTTCGAAGTGGACGATTTAAATTTCAAATTGGGATGCACAATTATAATTCGAAGTGTGTCGTGAAGCGATTTCAGCGTCGATATTAAACAAATAAACTAAACCCATTAATGAAAAAATTGAACTGAATTGAATAACCAGACGTACAAGATAGTTTAAAGTGAAGAGGGATAAATGTACAGTGTCTGAAAATTAAAATAGAGTTAATTAAAAGTTGGGCTCAACAGCCTAATATTTAGTCAAGGTCAGTGTCGGAGTTCCGAAAGTGAAAAAAAAAACAAACAGAAAATTAAAAGTGAAAAAGAGAGAATGAGAACAAAATTTATTTTTGTTTGTTTTATCAAATTTGAAATAAATATCGGAAGCGAATTCCCAAATAAAAACGAAGTGAAGTGATTCTGTTCGGGGGAGGTGTGCGAAAGTGCATCCGTAGAGTATACTGAGTTCTTTTGAAAGTAACTTTTATTGGCGTAGTTAGAGAGGATCATCATAATTCACGCGGTGTAGATTGACTTTATCCATTTGTATCGTAGAAAGTGTAGGAAGAGTTCACTTTCATACCGAGAAAAAGTGAAATCGGAGAGCCGCATTCTCGGTTGGTGGCATATTGAGGCCTTCGCGAACAAGCGTGGCCCATGGACGGCCGTGGCACCCCATACCCGTCCTTGGACAAGCTTAACTGGGTCCAAAAGCACCAACGGCTCACCCCTTTCCCTTTGGTTCAAACAGCATATGAACAGATGCTGTCCTTTTTGAATAAGCTCTGGATTCATTCTTCATCCGGCGATCTAAAGAGTGGGGAAGAGTTTAATGCCGATCGTATGTGCTTTTTTGTGCAGATGATAGCAGCTTCATTCCATGTTCGCCATTTGAGCGCCGCTAGTGAGCCAATCTTGTCAACCCCTCTCCTTACAATTTCACTTCCTGAGAGGTAGGTCGTCATCAGAAGAACGCACTCTTCTTTAGTTTTCATGTAGCTGACCTTCGCACTCTTTAAAGTAATTTTTCGCTGTTTTTCTTATTTGCCCATAGACATATAAGATATAAACTGACGATCCAGTATGGAGAAATTGTGCTAAGCTACAGTAAGAGTTAAGACGATATTTGAAAAAAAATTTTAAGCCGCGTCATTTTGCTTTGTGGATTTCTTTATTATAGTTTGTTAGAGCTTTATATTGTCGTTCACGTAGAACAGTGAATTAGTGTACACTCCACTTGTGTAGTGGGTCCCAAGTTCAAACCTCAGTGGCGGTGTCGAGTTGGAGCTTGTGATGCTGCTGTTATACTATCAGACTCCCCAGCTTTTATGGGTATTAATTAAAAAAAAATTAGATAATAATCACATGGTTGAGCGTGAAATCGACCATATCACCTCAAATCCCGTTAGGTCATGAAATGAGATACCCTAACAATCTCAGCGGCAAGGTTTGGATTTTGACTATTGTGCGATGGATTATTATTACAATTTTATGATTACAATATATTGCTTTGCTCGTACTCGTAAGTAGTATATTTTTCTATCCTGGTAAAATAAAGATCTATGAGATACAGATGTTTAAAATTATACTGTTCTGCATCAGTAATGTTGTTGACATGAAAAGCGACGTTGAATGTTCTCAGTGATACCTTACCATTATGACACATATTACGAGGAACTGATAGGTCTCATATTTTCAGAGAACACATAATCTTTTCCTGGTTTTGAAAAAATAGTTTTAGTTGCTGACTGTCATGGTCCAGCATATTTTCGCACATAGTATATAATATTTTTCATGCCTATGAAGATTTTGAAGGTCATTTTTGCAACCTCTAAATAAGTTTTGGCTGCTATACGAGTGTATGAGTTTCAGAGGAGATAACTTATTTATTTATTTAAATTCCATTTAACAACATAATTCAATTAAAAAATGGAACGAAACAAACAGAAAAGAAAATTTATGAAAATTAGAATTAGGTGTTAAAGTTAATATAAAAAGAATTTCAATGATATTAACAATAGTAAGTACTTAGTCCTGATTCTTACCACTCCATTTGAGTGGTAAGAATCAGGCTTCTTAATCTCAATTTTAAAACAAAGTATAAGCCCGAAAAAGGACCAAGCTCAAGCTTATCATGATTCCTTACCATTTGTATGATGGGAGAGTGAAAATGTAAATTTGTACGGGCATAAGGTGGTACGAGGACATTTTTTACCCGAGAAGAACGCGATGATTGACGAAAACGTAGGTCTGCAAACAATGTTGATGTAATTTGATTGTGGCAGAGTTGATATAGATAACACTGATCTAGATATATGCGACGGGACGACAGAGAAGCAGACGTAAGAAGGATAAACGACAGCCATAGGGTTGATATAGGACTTTGAATTTGTAAAACAAAACACGAGTAAATTTTCGCTGGACATTCTTCAACGAGTTAATGAGGTAGAAGTGTTGGGGAGAACAAACCACAGAGCAATATTCAAGGAAAGGACGGACAAGACAGATAAACAAGCGGATGGAGGTAGATACCTGTATACTGTTGAATTTATAAGCATGCCTGAAAATCAGTCCTAAAATTTTTGAGGCCCTGATAGTCACGATTGGAATGAGTGCGTCAAAATTGAGCTTAGGATTAAGAGTAACACCAAGATCCTTAGCAGAGCTCACCGCAGCGAGTGGGACTTAATTTAACATATAGGTGAAAGTCAGCGGAGAATAATTTAGATTCATTTTGTAGCATTTGGCAACATTAAGACAGAGGTAGTTAGATAAACACCAGTAACTTAGTGCAATCAGGTCCGTCTAAAGATATTGACAATTTTGTACAGACCTGATAGCTCGAAAGACTTTGAAATCATCAGCCTACAGCAGGCAATTGGAGGCGATAACCAAAGGAAGCTCATTTATAAACAATAGGAATAGGAGGGGACCTAAAATGGAACCTTGAGGAACACCAGAAGATGGATAAAATGGTAGCTAACACAACATATACGAGAAGACAGGTAAGAGTCCATCCATGATAAGAGAGGGCCAGCTAACTCAAAAGCTTTCAGTTTGTAACAGAGAAGTTGATGGTTGATCATGTCAAACGCCTTCCAGAAGTTAGTGAAGATGACATCAGCCTGCAATTGATTGTCTAGGGACTTCGTAATGTAATCGGTGAATTCAATTAAATTTGAGGTCGTAGAGCGACCTTTGAGAAACACATGTTTTTCCTTTGACAAGATAGGGGTCAATGAAACTGAAAGCCGGTTATGTACCAGACACTTGAGTAATTTCGGAAAACAGGAAATTAAGGAAATAGGACGATAATTGGACACAGAAGAAAGATCACCACTTTTAAAATAGAAACAACGTTCGCTCTTTTCCAATAAGTAGGGAAAGTAGCAGTCTTTAGACTGAGATTGAAGAGAAAAGCCAAAGGGATACAAAGTGAAGACGCCAATGACTTGAAAAAAATGTTCGGTAAGCCATCAGGACCAGATGGTATATTAGGATTAATTGAATTAATGTGGGATTCAACTTCGATATGGTAAGTGAAAAGTGAAGAAATGTCAATGGAGTGAAGTACGGGTGTATTAACTAGATCGGAGACATGGGAAGAAGGAATGAACGTTGACGAGAAGAACTGAAAACAAGTTGGAAATATCCTGTGGAGAAGAGCTTACAATATTATTTCAGTGGACTGAAGGAGGGACAGAAGAGGAGGACTTGAAGGATCTAATGTATGACCGAAATGGTTTCGCATAAGTCGCCATGAGGGAACTTTCCAAGCTACTGAAGTAGTTTTTCATTGCAGTCTTAAGTTCTTTTTTTGCTACAACATGCAGATCATAAAAACGGGCTCTGGATTCTTCACTACCACAACGTTTGAAACGGCAGTGTGCTTTACCTTTAGCATTCAAGCCACAAAGTACTTGTTTAGTTAGCCATGGTTTCTGCTTTACTTTACGAAGAGCTTATAAAGGTATGAAATATTTAACCAACTCATATAGGTAATTATAAAACTTACTCAGAGCTTCCTCACATTCCAAGTTATCGAAAAACTCCTGCCAGTCGACAAAGCTCAGTTTGGAGGCTAGAGCTTCGTAGTTTGCTTTGAAGAAGTTGAATTTTGGAGAAGAAGCAAAAGTACAATTTGAAAAAGTGCAATTGAGAGATCGAGCGATAATGGCGGATGATGACTATCAATACCCACAAGGGATTCAATGCAATGGAAACAGATAGAAAGTAAAGAGGAAAGTTAGAATGAACAAGGTCAAGTACCCAAACGTAAGCATTAGGGATATTATTGAATCACGACAGTGAACAGAGTGATAGAAACGAGGAGAGAGATAAAGAGGATGCATCGGCTGATGAAACAGAGAAAGGAAGGTTCTTCGTCTATTGCACTGTTCCCAAATTAGAATCACCGCATACAAGAATTAAAGATTGCGGATGATGCAATAAGACATAAGAGTAAAACTCGTCAAAGAATGTCTCATACACATACAAAGGAGAGTTACTAGGTATGTAGACAGAAGAAAGTAATAAAGATGTATTGTTAGGAAGGAATATCTTGACAATCACACTATCCACAACACGGGAAAAGCAAAAATCAGCACAAAGAGAGCTACGTACTGTATTACGAACAGCTACAAGGACACCACCTCCATCTACTTCTCACCACCTCCATCTACTAATCAGAATAAGGTGACTCCAAGACATTGCTGGTTGCCAATATATCCATTTGCTTGCGTTGCCGTTTTCAAGCAAGATTTGAAGCCTTTTTAATAAATTTAATACCTTTTATCCAGTGTAAACGCTTGTTTAAAGATGCGATATAAGTTATGAAAGCTTGAAAACTTCGTACAAGCTGAAGCCCTTGTTAGTGGTTTTACTCCTAGTCTTAGAGAATGTGGGAATCATTTTTAACATCTTTTATTTTTTCTTATTCTGGACAAGGTTTCGCAAAAACCCAGAAATTTTTCAATCGTCATTCCATAATTTCGATAAATATCAAATTTCGTCATACCATCAAACTTCTTCCTTGAAGTCATCAAATCGATAAAGGAAAACCCAACTGAAAATCCTTCAAAAAATCCAATTTATTACTAACAAACATCCATTTCTACCAATCAATTCTTTCTCACCTACCCTCATTCAACCTCTTCCAACTTAAACAAGCCAGGAGAGAGAGAAAAAAAGTAAGAACTTTTACAAAAGTATGAAGGTATTATCCCGTAATACAAGATGATTCCAAAGTACGAAGCCACCATTATATAAGTTTTTGCAGATAAACGTAAATATAACTCAGTACTGTGTTGCAGAGGGTGAGAACGATGAGGAGTGAGAATAGTAAGCGAAAACGGGAATACAAATGAAATAAAGGAAAATCTCAAGCTTGTGTTCAAGGAAATATATCCGTAAAGTCGTTCTTGCACAGTTTTGTTATTGATTGATAAGATGTACGAGTCGAAGGGAAGATTTTTGTTTGGAAAGAATTACCTGTTCCTTTCACTTGTGGCAATACTTTGTGTAAGTTTAAATTCAGGGTTTCGTGTTAAAATCATCGTACTTTTGGGTTATTTTTGGGATTTAAGCGCTTTGAAGATTTCAGTTTGGGATGATGTTCTTTGTCATGGAAAGTTTTTGTGCTTTACCTTTTTGTACGGCTTAATGGTGATGATGATTGGTAAAATTTATAACTGCAAGCGAAGGATACTTTGTATTTAGTTTTTAAAATTTTTCTGAAAGAATATCGATGCATTTGACAGTTTTAAGTTCGTCTGCATATTAAATGAAGTTTATAATTTTGGAGCGACGTTTACATTCAAGAATATGTTCTTACTCATTGATTAGAAAAAGGTGGTTTCCATCACATCGGTATAGTAAACCATTAGAGAACTCGTCAATAAAAACAGACAGAAATGTTTGAACAAACTCACGCAAATGGTTTAGCGACCTTAAAATTAGTGAGATTCATGATCTCATACAAAAACTTGTTTTAAACGAAAACTAAACATATTGAGAAATTCTACTCCCAAGGTTGTGTGATTGATTTGAGTGATGTGCTCTGGATTAGAGATGGGCATAATCGAGTGACTATCATCGAATCATTCGATTATACCAGATCATTCGAGTGATCGATTATTACTCTTCGAGTGATGAATGATCACTCGGACTCAAAATAATCGAATGCACAACCAATCATTCAGTAGAAGAATCGCTCGAATGAAAATATCCGAATGATTTCTCGCCTCAAATGTTGTTTATCTTATTTCCTTCCTTCGCACTCTCAACATAGCTTGGAGTTTTGGGCTTGGTCGAATGCTCGTCTCGGCAGTTCTATTGTGGGCATAATCGACAGGCAATAATCGAATCATTGGATTGTACCCGATCATTCGAATGATCAACTTACTCTTGTGGTGATGAATGATCACTCGGACCCAAATAATCGAATGAATGCATTCGAGTGATCGACTTACTCTTGTGGTAATGAATGATCATTCGGACTCAAATGATCGAATGAATGGATATGAAAGTTGCATTGACTCTTGATTAGAGAATATCTCGAATGAAAGTATTCGAGTGATTTCTCGCCTTGATTTTGGTTTATGTCATCTGCGAGGAATTTACCTTTCCGACTGGTCGTGCCAACAGGGATTTTTAGATAAATGTCTCGAGAAAAATTCACCTATATATATATATATATATATATATATATATATATATATATATATATATATATATATATATATATATATATTGGGAGCGGAAATTAAAAATGCGGGAGTTTTTCAAAATTTTGAGAATTTATTTCAAAACAAATTGTAATAGACTGATCAATCGAAGTATTGTCCATCGCTATCCATAACTTTTTCCCATCTTTCTGGCAACATACGGATACCGCGACGAAAAAACGACTCGTCTTTTGACTCAATCCACGAACCGACCCAATTTTTGGCTTCCTCATAAGAACGAAAATGCTGATCAGCCAGGTCATGCGTCATCGATCGGAACAAGTGGTAATCAGAAGGAGCAATGTCTGTTCTATAGGGCGGGTGGGGTAGGACTTCCCATTTGAGTGTTTCCAAATAAGTTTTTACGGGTCTTGCAATATGTGGCCGAGCGTTATCGTGCTGCAAAATCACTTTGTCGTGCCTTTCCAAATATTGTGGCCGTTTATCACGCAATGCTCGGCTCAAACGCATTAATTGAGTTCGATACGAAGCTCCTGTGATCGTTTCACTCGGTTGCAGCAGCTCATAGTATACGACACCCAGCTGGTCCCACCAAATACACAGCATAAGCTTCTTTCCAAGGATATTCGGCTTTGCCGTCGATGTTGAGGCATGACCGGGGTAACCATATGATTTTTTTCGCTTGGGATTGTCGTAGTGGATCTACTTCTCATCACTAGTAACGATGCGATGCAAAAAGCCTTTACTTTGTTGCCTTTGAAGCAGCTGTTCGCAAGTGATAAACCGCCTTTCGACGTCTCTTGGCTTTAACTCGTACGGTATCCAATTTCCTTGCTTTTGAATCATTCCCAATAGTTTCAATCGATGGAAAATGGCTTGGCGTGTAACTCCGAACGATTTGGCAAGTTCTTCTTGCGTTTGACATGAGTCCTCATCGAGTAATGCCTCCAATTCAGTATCCTCAAACTTCTTCGGCTGTCCTGGACGTTCTTTGTCTTCCACATCAAAATCACCACTTCTGAAGCGCACAAACCACCTCTCGCACGTTGAAATCGAAAGAACACACTCCGGATAAGCTTCGGAGAGTAATCGATGCGATTCAGCTGCACTTTTCTCCAAATTAAAGAAGTAGATCAAAACTTCCCGCAAATGCTGCTTTGTGGGCACAAAACTTGACATATTGAGAGCCAAAAAAACTATGTTGTTTACACTCCGGGCAAATGACACATACTGAAAATGAAAGCTATGGAATGAGGTTATGACATGAATATAGTTTCAGTATTGTCTGATGGGTATATCCCGAACTACGCCATCTGTTGTCAATTCCGCATTACTAATTTGCGCTCCCAATATATATATATATACATATACATGAGATATAAAGAAATTCGTAGACACACTGCAGGTCGCAATTTCGCTTCGATTTGCACCAAATTTTCAGGAAAGGTGCATTTAGTCAAAATCTCGGCTACATTCGTTATTCAGCAAAATCGACCGAACAAAAACAAAATGGCGGTCATTTTAGACGAATATTCGTGATTTCTAGTTTGGCCAAAATGTAGCTCCGATTTAGACGAAATTTGGCACAAAGGTTCATTAAGGTGTATAATGAAACTGACAATAAAAATTCAATGTCATACGAGCAGATTCTAAATGGCGGCCGTTCAAAGGTAAAAACTCGTAAAAAAATGTTATTATAGCTGTGACCACACCGTTTAACCAATGTTGATGAAACTTTGTAGTATGGTAGAAACCAAAGATATCTCGACAACAAAATGAACATTTTTAAAGTCAGGTCTCTAATTTCGAAATGGCGGCTGGTCAAAGTTCGAAATTTTGAGTGCCTATAAAAGTCACAATTTCTATGGGATTTTAACCAAACTTTAAATCGAGGTAGATATTATCAAGCTCTAGCGACGCTGTAGTTTTGGTAGTTATGAGACAGTGGATTACAAAATGGCGGGGGTGTAAAAATACGATTTTTTGAGATTTTTGTCACCCTCTAGTGGCCAAGCTACTTAACCGATTTTGATGAAATTCAGTATTTTGCGTTCTTTAATCGTACCAAAAATTGTGAAAATCGGATGATAAATAAGAAAGTCGTAAATTTTTTTTTTTTAAATTTGCGATTTTCGTTCTCTCAACTAAACTAAACGATGGGTCCATGCAAAAACCAAGAAAAATAAAATGCACACCTTCAAAATGGATGCTCTTCATTTCGAAATAAAACAACGAGCAAAGTTTGATTGCTTTGCAATAGCAAACGAAGTGCTCACTAGATTTCCATGAAATTTTTTAAAACGGTTGGCATTATAGGTGTTCATAAAGTGGACAATGTTTTTTGAAAGGTTTGTTCTCCAATTTCAAAATGACGACTGATAAAAGTACCGAAGTTTCAAGGCCTTCAGAAGTCATAATTTACGTTCGATTTGAACTAAATTTGATATCAAAATCGAGTTTCTAAGTAATGAATCTGTTCAAATTTTTTGTTTATATCAGAATAAGGCTTCAAGTACTGAGGACTGTTAGGTTTTTAGGCTCCAATTTGGCGGCCATATCTCGCAACCAATATTAATTAAATTTATATGTAAATGTAAATGGAAAAATATTCTAAATTGAACTTTAAAAACGAACATCAAAGCCTGAATTTTCAATCCTGAATCTCCTCTTTCTACGTAAATATAGTAACGTGCAAACCTATATGTTCATCGAAATCTAACCACCTCCGAGGAATTTTCCTTTCCGGCTGGTTGTGTCAACGGGTATTTTTTTTAGATCAATTGTGTATATAAATAGCAAAATTTGTAAGTTGTCGGGATTGTTAACTGGTTTTTAAAATAAAAGTATGCTTAAAACTACCGTGTAAATATATTTTAAAGTAGCGGAGGGGATAAATTAATAGATTTATTCTTTATTTCTTTATGAAAGAGGAGAAGAAAGAACAGTGGAGAGCAAAGAAAACTCTCGAATTGAATGAAATGACTAAAATGAAATATTTTTATTTAAAAACATTATTTGATTGATATTTTTGCTGGTTAATCTGCTCCTTCGGTCGTTTGTCAACTCTCCCGCTTTTGAAAACACCCGTTCAGAAGGTACTGACGTTGCTGGCACACACAAAAATTTGTTGGAAAGTTCTTGTAATTCTGGGAAATTTCTTTTTTCGACTCCCAAAATTGTAAGGGATTCATTTTCCTCTCTAGCAGTGGTAGCTCTAAATACTGTTTGACCTGAATTATCGCTGACGTAGAGGTGGTCGAAGCGTGTTGACTGCACTTTGCTTTAGCTTCAAAATGCTCCCATAGTAAACTGCGTGGTGTATCTTTATCATTTGAATCTGAAAATAGTAAAAAAAGAACATGGACAAATGCTCTACAAAATTTTCATTACATGCTTTTTAATTAGACGGATGTATTACCCGTAGATACTCCAAGATCTACATTCTGAGGAATCTGCGTCTGCCCATTTGCTTTTGCAGCCATGAGCCTCTCAACATCCTGAATGATCCACTGTTGTACTTGGTCGGCATTTGTTTCTTGGCCAAAGGCCAGTTTCTTTAACCTAGGGTCCAAAAATGTAGCTTTGGCGTTAGTTTTGGATGTTTCCAACAAATCGAATCTCTTTGCGATGATATTTTTAAGGTCTTTTTTTACTTGTTGTCCTATTGCTGTTATGGGGTTTATGTTATTGAGGGCGTGTTGGAGACCACGAATTAAAGGAATGATCATCGATATTGTTATGTACGCTTCACCGGATAACTCAGTCGTCAGTTCTTCCATATGTTTGAGAATGGTTATGCATTCTTGAAGCACAGCCCAATCATCAGACGACAAGAGGGGTAGTGTAGCTGACAAATGAGTCATTGCTGCTGATGAAGGAAGCTTAATGTCTTGCAATCTTTCCATCATTATAAGGCAAGAATTCCATCTAGTCGGAACTTCTTGCTTAACTTTCAGCAACGGAAGGTTCATTTGCTGCTGCATTCTCGTCAATTCATCCGACGCTAGTGTGCTGCGTTTAAAGTGAGCCACGATAGTTTTACATTTTTTGACCAATTCTAGGATGTTAGGTTGGTTACTTCTTTCGCTGTCCTTCGCCTTATCGCCCTTTAGTAAGTCCATGACACTCAGATTAAGTGTATGTGCCACACATGGGTGATGATGCTTTTTAAGATGGTGGTTAACCGCATTTTTCATATTCGAAGCGTTATCGGTGACGACAGTCACTACTCTGTCGAATATGCCCCATTTTTCCAAAATTGCACGTAGTGCACTGGCAACATTTCCCCCTGAATGCCGATCAGTTAGTTGTTTGGTTTCCAACAACGTGCTTTTCATTTCACATCCTTTTATATAATGGCCAGTGACAGCTAAAAATGATTTAGAGCAACAAGATGTCCATATGTCTGTTGTTATCGCCAAGTGTGCAGGTTCACTTAATTCGACTTGAACTTTAGCCAATATGTTATTGTACATTGTTGGAATTAATGAATTCATAATTTTCCGCCGGCTTGGGGGTTCGTAAAGCGGGTTTAATTTTTTTGAATATTTTAAAAATCCTTTGTGCTCAACAATAGATATTGGCTGAAAATCACGTACAATCATTTCGATTAAAAGTTCATCAAGTTCAGCCTGTTTTGCTTCGGAAATACTGCTACCTTTCGTACTTCCATACAATTTAAGCTGGCGTTTTCGTTTTATTGCCGGTGGTATTTCTGAAGGAGCACAAGCATTATTTCCGGTAGATGACTAGATGTTGATGGCAATGATAAAGACACATGAATTGCTTCACGTGAAGGTGGAATGGTCTGCCTTTCGTGAAGCTCTGCAGGCTTTGTCAACAACGAAGGATGCAGTCTTTTCAGATGTTCATTCAGATTGGTTGTACTGCCAAAAAATTTTAAAATTTTCTTACACTGGTTGCATATAACTGTGCCATCGTCTCTTTTTTGGAAAAAGTCCCAAACTAAAGACCGCTTTACACCTCGCTTCGACATCGGAAAATTGATCACAATTCTAAAGTTAATACTGGGAATAAACTACTACACACACACACAATGCAATTATGCAACAGCTAACACTTGAACTGCGACTGAAACTAACACGTCATATTTCAAAGAAAAAACGGAAATGATTGACTTCCAGAGAAAAAGCGACGACCATGTGTAGGGTAGTCTCGCCCAAGAATACGCACTTTACTTACCTTGTTTAAAAAATAGTAAAGATGGTCTTATTTTCAGATGTTTTATTAGTTTATACTTTAGTGCGGTAAAAAAATCAACTAATAAAACATTGCTCAATACAGTTTCTTTCAAGGCTCCCATAAAGAAATATACAGGGTGCGTACGTTATTTGAGGACGTGCATAAATATGACTAACTTCGCGATTTTTTTTATTTTTTTCCTTTTCATATAAATAATGGTGGACTACAACATCACTCAAGAAATGAAGAGACATGCTGCCATCGTCGCTTTATATGCGAATCATACAGACTTAGAGATCTCTAGTTTTCTTAATTGCGCCCGTTCATTCGCGCATAAGGTTCGCCGTGAATTGGAAGCATCAGCAGGCGATACAGAATCGGTTGCAAAACACGAAAAGCACGTTCTGACACTGTCCAATCTGCAGAATTTTTAGAGCAAGTGCAAGCGATCATAGACGAGGACCCTTCAAAATCAATGAGGGTCCTTGCGAGTGAGCTTCATGTTTCTGAGCGCCTTATTGGTAGAGTTGTCTATGAAGGCCTTCGGTATACGTGATACGTAGAGGACAGTTCATGTCCTAACGAACAGGTCAAAACGTCTTTAAAATAAAATCAAAAAACCTGAGGCGCCCAAAATATTATGGTTTTTTCCGACGAATAAAATGTTGACCAAGATCAAAAGACCAGTCGCAGAAATGACAGATGGCTATGTTCAAATCCTACGGAGGTTCCTGTTGTTATGCACATAAAATTTCCAGCCACTGTTATGGTTTAAGGTGTTGTCAGCAACGAAGGACATATTATACCACCACACTTTTTTACTCAAGGACTTCGAGTGAACTCTGCTGCATACATCGAGGTTTAGGAGACAGTAGTGAAACCCTGGGTAGACAATGTAAGCGGAGGCAGACCATAGATTTTTCAACAAGACTCTGGTCCTTCACATAAAGCGATGGCGACACAAGATTGGATGGCCGAAAATTTTCATGACCACATTACACCGAACCTATGGCGCCCAGCTCCGTATGGGGCGTAGTTGAGCGTGAGACCAATAAGTGTCCTCATAATACCACTTCTTCGCTGAAGACTTCTATTAATGCCCTTATAGTCAATATGAACAAGGAGCATTTGATTCGGGTATGTAATCGTTTCCGGACCCAGATCGAAGAGGTTATTGCTGCTAATGGCGATTTTATTGAATAACTTTATATCCATATATTAATTTAACGTTGCATCCAAAATTTCAGAAATTTCATTAAATTTTGTTAAATATACAAGCTCTCAAGTTGTCCTCAAATACCGTACGCACCCTGTATCTAAAAAAACAGAAATTAAAAGCTGCATTATAAGAAGTAGAAGTAGAAAAATTGAAGCGTTCGAATGATCATTCGATTATGAAATCATTCGATTATTACAATCACTCGATTACTGATCATTCGATTATCCGAATCTCTCGATTATGCCCATCCCTACCTGGATTCAGTTGAAATGCTTGGTTCTGATTAAAATTATCAGTCTGCTTGGAAAATCAAAAAGAGTAAAAAATATCTCGTTCCCTTCTTCCTCACGGACTACTTTTTTTATACGCGGGCCAATATATAACGGTCATCATTGGCATCTTACTACTCTATTCAAAGAGTGAATAATTTCCTGCAAGAAATATCTTCCTTGTGTCGCATTTTCATTTTTCGTTGTCAAATTGATTTATAAATAATATGCAAAATCAATTTGCATTTCCATCTACCGAATTTTGCCCAGGAAAAACTACAAATCGTGTTCGATTGAGACCCTACTTGTGTATATACAAATCTTTTCTATTGCTGCTTATGCCAGCACAATGAATCCCACAAGGGAATAGATACGGATGGTTGTTCCTCGATGTCTCTTATGCTTACAACAACGTTCAAGCCCGATTGGGAGAATAGAAAAAGAAGTTAAATCAACCAACTACGGAAATGATCATAATTCACCGATTTATTGAATAGAATGGGACACGAACCAAAAACTGTCGTCATGTGCAAGATTATAAAAATTGATAGTTGAATGTCCTTTTTCTGACGTACATATATCTGTAAATTGGCAGGCGGCGTTGGTAGATGTAAGCAGGTTCGACGTTATTGGAAGTATGTGTTGTGTCGAGTTGCAGCACCCTTGTAACTAAAACTCACCCGAGTGTAGTTACGACTTCAAGGATCAAATAAAGTTATAATGTTAGTTACCCTACTATAGTCATTGGTTATGACATAATCGGTTGGTGACGGAAGAATAATTGATGGTGAAAGCGAATTGTCGATTTGTGGTGCACACGGTCGCAGGATATATATATAATAATGGTTTGAAGGAAAGATGAAAGGAGTCGTTAATATAATTTTGGCAATTTGCACTAATTTAATGGCTCTATATATCTTAGATGCTGAAACGAATAGGATCAAAGGCAATTAGTGCAACACCGTAGGGAGTTGCATTTGATTACTTCGGTAGACATTATGAACTTTGTTAATGTATTAAATTTTCTTAGGAAACCCATGCAAGTTAACGATAAAGAAATACGCAATTCGGTTTGATTGAAATATTTTTTGATTCCTTAGAAAAATTGCTATGTTCCAGAAAATCATGTCCTTAACTTTACAAGACGATTGAAAATCAAATTTCTTATTAGTATTTTCTGTTTTTGGGATGACAAGAGTTTCCTTGGAATTTAGTAATCAAATTTGATTAAGAAAATTTCTATGTTAAATGTAACACGTCTATATTGGTCCTAGCAATCTCAGAATCACTGAACAGTGTTTTATTGCAACTCGTCACATGGCTGCAGGTTTCAAATTGATTTTGATGTTAACTTCCCACTTGTAGTAAAACCTATCGAACAATGTTTTAACCATTCAAAATACTTCGAATTTGTTAATTATTTTGTTTATATGGTTTTCACAGGCAAATTCTCTTTTTTCTTGAAAATCCACCCGTTCTAGCTTTTTTGAGTGAAAAGATTCGTTTTGACTCCTTTGAGCCATCTTCATCTTGTCTGAAAATACTGAAGAAGACTCACTCAAAAAAGTAAGACTCGACGGTTTAAAAGAAAAAATAAATACTCAAAATTACTCGTAATTTCAGAACAACATAAGACAATTGCATAACAAAACGGAATAAAATAAAAAAAGGATTTAATGGAGAACGGGCAGTTACGGTGAAGATTATTCAAAACGCAAATTTAGAACTAGCGCTTTGGCAGAAGTTGGAAAATTATTAACTTAAAAAAGTTGAGTAGACAGACCCACGCTCATGTCAGAAGGTTTTTGTACCCAAATTATGAAATGCAGTCACCAGCAACGAAAAAAATCGAAAAACATGTCAAACAGATGTGCACGTTTAAAAGAAAATCCATTTTTTCTCCATTTCTATCGGTCGCCGTTTTGTTGCAAACTTACAAAAACCACTCAAATCATGAATTCTCAAAAATATTTATGTTATTGATCTTATTTGAAAATTTCAAGAAGATCAAATCAAAATTGTAGTGTTTGATTTGATGGAAGGTCCATAAAATAACAAGATCGTGTATTATTGTTGTTGTATTTGGAGGAATGTCAAATGGCTATAACTTCCGTAAATATGATTCAATTTTTCATCAAACTTGCAGAATATTAGGACCTTTTACAAGACTGCTTGAATATTGAAATTCATTGAGTTTAAAGGTACCTATACGATTTTATTGGGGAAAATGTGAAATTCGAAGATGATACTATTATTAAAACCAGCTAAATAAAAGTAGGAGCAACTGATACGGCGAAAAATACAAGGAAGTGATTAAAAAACGGAACCAGGTGCATAAAGAATACATCCAGCCACCAACTTGAGCCAAAGAAGAACAATATAAAACCCTCCAACGACAATCTGAAAAATGTGCCAAAGAAAGGAACTGACCATCAACACCAAAATTCAACATGTAGACGAAGTTGGATCAGCTTATGCCTCTTTCAAACAACTAAAAGATGGCTACAATCCACAAACAAATCTTTGCAAGAATGTACAAACCAATCATAGGTAACCCAGTCGAAACTAAAAACAGATGGCTGCAATATTTCCAGAAACTATCTACAGCGTCTCCAACAATGATTGAAGCTGTGAATATTTCAGAAGCCAAGCAAGAGGTTGCAATTTCAATACCAACCAGAGACAAAGTATTAGCAACAGTAAGTGACATAAAACAAGTTGAGTAAGCAGGAGAGTGCTCCTACCAGAAGGTGTTTGTAAACATCCTAGGGTTAGAAGCAAGTTTTTTAGTGGCGTGAATCGATAACTTGAATTATTCATCCAATACTTAGATATGAAATCGTTCAAATTTATACAAAAGATGCGCAGTTTCTTTCATAAGCACAGTGCAGCCGCCATTTTAATCTAGCTTAAATGATTTTTCTGAATGCTCGGCCGATTGAACATGTTCAAGTTAAACACTATTCCTTAAATTTTCATGAAAATTGAAAGAAAATAAAAGTACCTAAGTCAATTTTAAATATATATAGGGCTTTCCAATAAGAGGTGTTATTTTGAATAGATCTTCTGATTTAACACCTTGCGAATTCTTCTTTTGGAGCCACGTGATAAAGAGGGCCTATGCCAATAGCCCAGCGTCAATTCAAGATCTCAAATATGAAATTTGTGAGGCTATCGAGGACATAGGGCAGCCACTTTGCGATTTGGTTATGGAAAATTTCATGAAGAGGATATGGTCCTGTAAGCGTGTCGTAGTGGCTATTTGCCCAATGCTAGTTATTGCTATTAACGGCATATCTTCTTTTTTATAAAGAACTAAACATCCGATCATTTATTTAAAAAAATGGCACACCTCCTATTGGAAAACCCTATACGAGTATGAACCATAAACACGTGTTATCGTTGTTGTAATTCCATATAATTGAAATGGCTATAACTCACTTGATTATGATTCGATCTCAATTAAATTTTGTGAACATATATATCTTATGTCAGTCCATATAATTGCAAAATTTCAAGAAGTTTAAAGGTACCGTTTTGATTTAATGGGCAAAAATGTAAAATCTACAAATCATACTATTATTAACAAAGTTGTGCGAATTTCGATTTCTAAGGTATTTGTTGCCCTTGTACTCGTAAAGGTCCACACTCGTGATAATTTTCAGATTTTTTGGCTGAAAGGTGTCCAATCGCGAGGGGGGGGGGGACACAAATTTTGGGTACATTTTGCCTTCCCGTGGACCCCCTAATTCATGAAATGATTTTTTTATTTCAGATTCTAAAAGTTCTAATCAAGACCTTTCATTTGATACGCCACTTGACTGCCTTTGATTAAAAAAAAATTTTAAGGGCCAATTCGTGATTAGGGGGGATCCCCCTTAAACATTTTTCAAATTTTTGTCAAGGCCTTAACTTTTGAGAGATCATCACTTCTGACCTTTTCACAAAGTTTGAGCATTCTAGCTTCTATAGTTTCTGAGGAAATCAGCTGTGACGCACGGACAGACGGACAGACGGACGGACGGACGGACGGACAGACGGACAGACAGGTCGCGAAACTAGTAGGTCTTTGTTAAAAAATTTTTTACAAAGACCTAAAAAGGCTCCAGGTATAAATGCAACAAAAGCAGAGCCACTCCAGAGCAAGAGTCTCATCTAAGTAACCTTCTGTATTGGTTAATATGCAGAATATGGTCAGAGAAGCAGCTACCAGAGGACCGGCGAATAGGTATAATACGAGTATATGTTGTACACAAAAAGGAGGACAATTTCAGATGTGAAAATTATAGAAGCATTGTCCTACTATGCACGTCTAATTAACTGCTCTCCAAAATTATAGAAAGAAAATTAAAGCCGCACTATGAAAATATTATAAGAGAGTATGAAAGAGGCTTTCAAGGTGGATGGTCTTCAATAGACCAAATATTCTCCCGTAAGCAGGTGCTTGAAAAGTCCTGGGAATATAACATCGTCGCCTGCCAACTCTTTTTGAACTTCAAGCAAGCATACGACAGTGTTGACAGAAATTTGCTGTACAAAATAATGCTAAACTTTGGCATCCCAACAAAGCAAGTCTTTATGGTCAAAGGCAGTATGCCAAGTACAAAGTTCCAGGTTTAGGTAAACGTTGAGCTAATGGACCGATTTATAATGGAATCAGGCCTAAAACAAAGGAGTGGACTTCCCCAATGCTCTTTCATATTGCGCAGGAACACGTCGTGAGGAAGACATCGGATGAAGCCTCTAGTATATCAATGCTCAAGTCCACACAATTGGAAGCATATGCTGATGACGTAGAAGAGGCACCAAAAAATATAAGACTCGATACCGAATAAGTACAGCAAACAAAAACTTCTACTCTCTACTTGCTATTCTATGGTCTCAAACGAGGTAGATGTCCAGCGTAAAGACCCTGAAATCCATGGAAAGGCAAGATTGATGCTAATAGCAGATCCTTGTTGGAAGTGATCAACTTGCGAATGAGGCCGCAAAACCATGATAAATGATGATGATCGATATCGAGTATCGATAACAAGGTAGGCTGTGAACCAAAAATCTGAAAAAATGCCTAAAAATTCTTCATAAGTACAAAATACAATAGAAGTTGAGATTCACCAAATTTTGTTAGTCATTGTATGATTTTTCGAATTGACATTTTGTTGAATGAAATCGTAAGTGTACTTTTAAACTTATTGAAATTAAATGCCAAAATGGCTAACTAACCACAAGAATTTCATAGAGATTGAATAATATTTAGTTAAGTGCTGGTGGTTTGAGTTTTCCTGTAGTACCACAGCAAAAATGCATGGCTATGGACAAACATTCGCTTCCAGCTAACTCAGCTATAAAGAGCTCATTAGTATTTGCATGAAAATTTAAGAAAAGATATACATACATCATGAATGTCGTTAGGAACCCCACCGTAGACGGGCCCGAGCGCATCGTCCCGTGATTTCCCCAACTCTACTCTTTCCATGATTTCTTATTCCAAATCCCACAGCCAAATAGTAGCATATGGTGTCAGGGACGTAAGTTGTGTTTACCAGTTCCCAAGTGATGGCACACTAGATGTCAAGATGTCAATTACGCCTCCAGCCCTGCTACTAATCCCTTTTTGGACCTCCTTTGTGAAGACACGAGAGGGTAAAGGCGGGTCTTCCGCACGTGATAACGGAATTGAAAGTACAGGTAATAATCATGTCGTCAAAATATGGGTTGGATGATGAACTAATTCTTCGTCCCTGAAAACTCTACATTGTTTCCAAACCTGCAACAGAGCCTGGAATTGGATTGGACCTGCGGTAACGACTTTACAAACGAAAAAAGGACTATGGCATTGAACCCTGGAATGTCAGATTATTGAACAACCTTGGGGCTGTTAGGGACCTGTTACAACTGGCCAGTTAATATAGATTCAACATACTGGCAATGAAATGGAATGGAATCGATGGCCAGGACATGAAATTGTATACAATGTTCAAAAGTGGGAAGCCTGCGGGAAAGTGAGAATTTGGAGTGGGCTTCCTTGTGGATGGGGAGCTCAAACCGCATATTATTGATTTGAAGAGAATGAATGGTTGTGTGTGATCTGTATTAAAGTGCAATTCTTCAAAATTTGACTGATAAATATACAGGCCCCGACCGAAGAAAACGACGAAGAAGCAAAGGAAATTTTGTATGATCACATAAAAAGGCTAGTCGACTCATTGTCTGCAAACGACACAAAAATAATTCCAGGTAATTTCAATGCTAAAGTTGGCAATGAGGTATCTCATTGGGGAATGACTGGAGGATAGAGCCTCCACGATGAAACTAATAACAACGCCTGGTGCCTGATTGACTTTGCGTATGGTACGAATCTAGTCATATTTTCGACTTGCTTTCCATATCGATGCATACATAAAATGACCTGGGTATCACAGGCTGGCAACACACAAAATCAAATCGACCATGTTCTGATTAAACGATTTTTCACCGGGAGCATACTTGACATCCATACAAACCGAGATTGTAACTCGAATCATCATTTGATCAAACTAACCTATCGATGTAGTATATCAAAAGCACATTTCGGTGAAGAACAGCATTCTGAAAAAATTCAACATTGAAAGACTCCAAAAGGCATCTATGGCGAAAAATTTCACGTAGACCCTCCCAGCCTATCAGACACATCGCTGAAAACAAACAACGGGCTATGGGTGGAAGTGGGAGTGGCAATGAAAACCCTGGCAGAATAGACAATCGGAGATCAAGCCCGGTGCAAAGAAATATTTGGTTCGATGCTGAATTCCAGGATGCGTAAGTTAAAAGGAATCAGGCATGCAAAAAATATTTAGATAGGAAAACCTGGACAAGGAGAGAACATTATGAATGCCTTAGAAGAGTAGCGAATGAGATAATTAGAATTAACAAAAGAAAATACGATGTCGACCAATTGAGAAGCATCGATGTAAGTCTAGTGGGCAACAAGGCAAGCATACAAAGTAGTAAAAAGCTTGAATCGAGGCTATCAGCCCTAGACTACGCTCTGCCGTTATAGCAGCGGCAGCATCATCGCTGATGAAAACAGGATTAAAGAAAGATAGGCATCATATTTCAAGACTGATTATGATTTTTTAAGAAGCTAGAGTTGAGAGGTGATCAGCTTAGAGAGAGCTTGAGGAGATTCGTGATAATTTTCACGTTAACTAACGAAAGCCATAGAATATTTTGTACACTTCTATCAGTTTTTTATGGAAGAAAGCTAATTAAACATCATTTCTAAATTTAATATGAAAAAAGTAAGATTTATGAAAAAAATGACATTAACTGAGGAAAGTTCTTGCACCACAACCCTACTAGTATTGGAATGTGACAGGTTTTGATGTCAATCGTGAACAAATCATATAAGATTTTTTCCTTACAGATGTATTTTTAAATATTGTAGCTTCTGTCACTAATCTGAAAATAATTTTCATATCAATCTCTTCAAGGTATAGACTCAATCTGGAGACTCCACAGTTTTTATGCTGTACGACTGTCTCGTCGGGAATGAGGTAGATTTCTGACAGCGCGCAGAGTACAAGAATGGTAAGTACAATAAAACAAGAAACCTTCAGTCGAGCCTATGCTTTTCTGTTTTCGTTTTGCGGATCATAGTTCTATTTCTTCCCTACAAATCGTGGATACGATAATTGATTTGCAGTGGAACTTAGTGCTAGGGGACACGACACTGCCGAAGTTAACCTGCAAGTACATACATGCTTCCTAAGACCAAACCAAACCATTCGCACGGAAAGCAAACATTTGTTTCGCCGAGACAGCTTAACCTATCGCAAGTCCTTCAAAGACACCTAACATAACGGCACCTAGCGTGGAGCCCAAAGAGGAAAGCAACATCACTATCTTTTGGAATCTCACAATTTTTTTCCAATACCTTATTGAAATCACGACCAGTCTAGTCCATTCGTCTGTGTGTCACAGCAAGTTTTTTTTCGCAAACAAAATAAGCTATAAACATAAAATTTGATGAGTAGTTCAAGTGTTGCTCTCTTGCAAGTTGCAGTATAAATAATTTTTATGCGGTTTTGCGGGGGATAGAGGGGTGAACCTTAAAAAAATTATTTATTAAAGGTAATTGATACAGGTATGAAACCAAAGGTTTTGATGAAAGCTTTCCAAAACAGGCCTTAAACTGACACTTTTTACTTCAATGGATGCAGGAAGAGGGGAAGTGTACGAAAAATTGGTGTCCTCACCCCTTCGCGATTGAACATGTTTGAGCAGAAAAATCTGAGAAAATCATGCAAGAAGGTATTTATGAGAACACGGGCAACAAAAACCTCAGAAGTCAAAACCGTCAATTTTGTTCAAAGAAGACAGAGATTTGCACTCTATAATAAGATATCTAAAATTACAACAACCATCTCTTTTATGCAGTGATCTTTGCATTTCCCATATTGAAAATTAAAACCCTTGAGTCTCTCTCTATGCCTGTGTCAGTATCGTAGATACTACTCTGTTATGAGCCGCTTGACAGATAAAATGAGGTACGAACAAAACGAAAGACAGGAAATGGAGGTAATCTTAAAAAAACAGCAGTCAAGCTGCCTGAGGTTATTGGCGGTGGCAGCTTCTGATAAGGGAGAAGTCCGTCACCTCGCCTGAATCTGCTTGTTTTTAGGGAAGAATCAGCGTTGGAATTAAGGCAGTCACACGTCATGTTTTTGTAAGTTAATTGGAGGTAAGTGGTTTGATTTAGCCACATTTAAAATCTTGATGTTTGACACCCTATGTTTTCTCTCTCTTTTCACCTTGTTATGCAATGACCTTTTTTGGAGCTCAAATGGAGTTTTCTTTTGTTTGATGTTTGCATCCGCCTCAAGCTTCCATGTTCGCAAACCTGGGTGAGATGAAATTTTTGCATATTTCTAGAGTATCTTGATGATACTTAGTAAAAGGAAAATTTCAAAGATATTGAAAACTGCTTGGGATATCTGATAATGTGGAGTACAACAAAAACCCGCCCCATATTGTTCTGAAAATAGCTAGCCAATAAGCACATTTACGTAGTGGTAAATCGAAGCTAATCAGCTGAGCTTGGCCTTGTTTATAGCCCTCTTACTCTCATGCAAGAACATGGACACCTATTCCTGCCATGGAATTAGCCATATAAAAACACTACAAACCAATATTTATGAATAGCATATTTATGACTGTCAGAACCACCGAGAGACAAGCTGGGGAATAGAAGATTCGAAAGGAAAGATTTGGCATTGCAAAGGATCAAGAAAATACTACGACGACTGATTAAGAAGCACCGATGTAAGTCTTGCGAGCAACAACCAAAGACAAGCATACAAAGGAGTGAAAAACATGGAACGAGGCTATCAGCCCAAGACCACGCTCTGCCGTGATGACATTGGCAACGTCGTCGCTGATGAAAACAGGATTCATAGAAGATGGTCATAATATTTCAAGAGCCTGCTTCTATAAATATTCCCGAAGAGCTTCCATTGGCCCAACCAACTCTGGATGATATTTGTTCCACCATCAAGGCCCAAAAGGACAATAGAGCGTCAGGCATCGATGAGATTCCAGTGGAGCTTATAAAATTTGGTGGCAGCGGTGTTCTGAAAGTCAGCCGAAAAGTCATCTAGCATATTTGCAACAGGAATATAGGCCAACAAATAAAGTCAATCAATTATATAGCCTATCTTTAAAAAATAGGGAGCAGGATACAGCGTGAAAACTACAGAGGCATATCACTACTTTGTGCGACGTATAAAATATTTTCAAAGATCTCAGAAAAGGAAATTAGATCATTTACCTGCTGTTTGATTGGGAAGTATTATGGCTTTAGAGTAGGTAGATTGAGAATAGACCAATTTTTCACCGTCAACCAGGTACCTGAAAAATGCTGGGAGCTCAACACAGACGCACATTTAATGTTCGATGATTTCAAGCTAGCGTACGATAGTATTGATCGTAATATACTGTACCAAACAATTCTTTGCTTTGGTATACCAGCCAAATTAGTCCGTCTTACCAGAATGACAATGACGTCGACAATCTCCCAAGTCAGCATCAATAACTAACTTATCGATGCCTTTGACACAAATATCGGACTAAAGCAGGGAGATGGGCTGGCCCCATTGCAATGCAATTTGGTTTTGGAATATGTCATGAGGAAGCTATCTCTTGATATAAGAGGTACGTTACTATTAAAATCAAGGTGTCTATGCGGATAACATCAATATTTTGTCACGGTCGTCAACAACTAGCAAAAAACTCTTCTTGAAGCCCGGTAGCAAAGGAAAACTAGTAGGGCTACAAATAAATAAGAATAAAGCAAGTCTCTTGATGCAGTCAAGAAAAAATACCTCAAGCACACAAAATATCACATTTGGTGACTACAATATCGGAAATGTGGCCAAATTTGTGTATTCAGCCCAAAAGTAACGAAAACTGGTAATAAAAGAGATAAAATATGCCGAAAAGTATAACTTAAAAATGAAATATTGTATTCAGCTTTATACACAGGAACACAAAGCTCCAAGTTTACGAGTATGTAATCAGACCTTTGCTATGCAAAACACGGACCGTAACCTAAGCATACGGAAATAAATTGAACGCCTTTCAGCGACGGGCCCTGAGGCAAATAACCGGAGCGAAGCTAGACACGGGCCAATGGTGAATTTGATATAACAATAATCTGTATAAAACTTTTGACGAGCTAGATGCCTCAAGAATTGCGAGGCTATGGAATCTACAAAGAGTATGAATAAGGGATACCCAAAAAGTTATTTGTTGCTGGTCTGACTCGATAAATGAAAACAGTTCTTTGCTGCTCGGATTTCAAAATAAGAGGACGCGGTAAATGGAGCGAGGCTGTTAAAGGCGCTTTTAGTTGGAAAGGCAGACTAGAGAGGGACTGTAGTGCTACGAAGTGCTACATTTGGTATACATTTATTTATATTTGCTAATCTTGTAAACGCCCTTAACGGTTATATCAGTTCAACAGTTCGGCGCTCAACGACTGATTAATCTGCTATTGCTGATAGTAGTTGGCGTCTAGCTTCACTCCAAATATTCGCCTCAGGACCCGTCGCTCAAAGGCGTTCAATATATTTGCGGACGCTTGGGTCAGGGTCCATATTTCACACCCATACCATAACACAGGTCTTACCACAGTTTTGTATACTTAGAGCTTTGTTTTCCTGTGTATGCAGTTGGTTTTCAAGATCGTCAAAACTGAATAAAGCATTTTATTTGTGATATATTCTTCAGCGTATTTCGTCTCTTTCATTGCCCGTTTTGGTTATTTTGGCGCTTTAATACACAAATTCACCAGCATTTTTGGTACTATATTCACCAGATGTGATACTTTGCGTATTTGGGGTATTTTTCCTCGACTGCGTCATGAGTTTCATTTTATTTCATTGATTTATAGCCCTACTAGCTTTGCATCGCTATTGACTTTCAGGAAGAGTTCTCTGGGAGTTGTTAATGACCATGACGAAATGTTGATGTTGTCTGCATTGGCTACTACTTGGCTCGACTTGTATAGTAACGCACCTCGCGTATCGACAGGTTGCTTTCTTATGACGGACCCCAGAGCCAAAATGAACAGCCATGAGGCCAGCCCATCTCCGTAATTTAGTCCGATATTTGTGTCAAAGGCATCGGTGAGTTGGTTATTGATGCGGACTTGGGAGGTCGTTGACGTCATTGTCATTCGAATTTGATACAACTTTGAGCTGTATAAAATTTTTGACGAACTGCCGGTTTACACACAATTTTCCTAGTCTAGTATATAAACATCTTCATAATTTATCGAATTATGGCCTATTTACTGTCTGGTGCTCTGGCAATACTGAAACATCATCAATAACCACTTTCGTCAGTTTATTCTGGTTTTGATTGAAACATTCCAAAATATACCACATTAAATCAACAGAGTCAACGATATATTTCACTCTTGTCTTTGAACTTCAAATTTTGCAGCCGTATTCACGCATAGTAGCAAGCATCTAACTGGCTTCAAAGGGAGAAACTCTGTCACTACCGGCTACAAACACTTTATTCTTCATAATATTTTTTCGTTAATTACCTTGTAAACACTTCACTATATTTTCCTTGTTGCAGGACTCAATTTGATGGTTGTTTGGATTTGATGAATGACCGCCTCTACTGGGTCCACTATCATCATAATAATGCTTCATCACTGGGAAAGATTTTAGCTGCGCTAGCGTTATATATGCTTTGGCATATGGATGTAAGCAGCATAGTTAATGAATCCTTCTTCTTCTTCGTAACACTACAACCGCTCTTGGGCCTTCACTACCTACAACAAGCGCCTTCACTGTCTCGGTCCATTGAACACATCTTTCGATTTTGAAATCCGAGCAGCGATGAACTGTCTTCATCGACCAGGTCAGACTAGCGTTTCCTCAGTCTCCCCTCTGGTTTCCACCTTTCAGTTCTCCCAACGAATGCCTTTTTGGCTATCCGTTGTTCACATGGCTTACAATTGTTGAAACCTCCGGCTTGTTAGAAATTTCACACAGTTCATGCTGGTATCGAAATCCCCACCTAGCTTCACTCCGAAGCTCGAAGGCATTCAATATGTTTTCAGATGCTTAAGTTATTGTTCATGTTTCACAGGTCTTATCACAGATTTGTATACTTGGGACTTTCTTTTCCTATGCATGCAGCTGGTCTTTATAATCGTCAAAACTGAATAAAATATTTTATTTTCAAGCTGTATTCTTCGGTGTATTTTGCCTCTTTTATCAGTGGTTTTCGTTACTTTAATGCTTAGATATAGAAATTTGCCCACATTTTCTATATTGTATTCACCAAGTGTGATATTTTGAGTATTTAAAATATTTTTCCTTAACTGCGTCATGACCTTTGTTTTATTCTCTTTGATTTCTAGCCCTAGTAGTTTGCTTTCGAGTTTCAGGAAAAGTTTTTTGGCAGTTGTCAATGACCACGACAAAGTACTGATGTTGTTGGCATAGGCTACCACTTGGCTCGACTTGTTTAGTATGATACCTCATGGGTCGACAAATAGCTTTCTTATGACATATTTCAGAGCTAGTCCAGCCCATCGCCTTGCTTTATTCCGATATTTGTGTCAAAGGCATCAGTGAGTTGGCTATTTGTGCGGACTTGAGAGGTTGGTAAGATGGAGTAATTTGGCTGGTATACCAAAGCAATGCACTATTTAGTATAGTGCATTATGATCGCATGCTTGCTTAAAGTCAACGAAATCTGGTGCTTTTTTGTGGTAGGGAGGTGTAGCCCCATTTACGCACAGAGTGTGGGATTTCCATGCTCGCTAGAAGGCGACTGGACTACGCACTTAATGCCTCCCTTGTCAACATGAAAACCTAGCTTGGAACCGTTTGACATATTACTTCGGGCCAGGTCTCGTTTTGTTACGCCGCGAGGCACCTTCAAGCTGGAGGATCCCACTTCTAGCGGGAGAGGAGAGGGGAAGAGGAAGTGCCAGACAAGCAATCCCCCAGCCCCAACACCCCGGATGCTGTGAGTCCCTTTTATCTTTTAGGACTGCCCGAACATAATGTGCCACCTGGTCCCATTTGCCTACCGATTCAAGCATCACCACGACTGTATTTTCCCGGGTGAGCTCTTCCGCCACCCTGTAAAGGTCCTTTTGCAGCCTGTCCCATTTTATGAGCACAAAAATGTGTGGCAGGCATCGCCTTCCTCTTCTGGGCAATAACGACAAGCGGGAGATGGTGACTTATCAATCTTCACTGAACCAAATCCCGTAGTAAATACTGTGAAAAACGACGTTATTTCAACGAAAAGCATCGTTAAAAAACCTCTAAAGTAGCTGATCATTACGACAAGGAAATGAGTTTCGTTAACTTTTATTCAACGAATATATTCGTTGTCACTACGAAAATTTTTCTTTCATCATTCTCGAAATGTTTCGTACATTTAGGAAATTATTCTTATGCTGATGAATATCATTTCTCAATCAAAGTTTTAATGTTTGTAGTAATAGGAATTCTGATTGTTATTCAACGATATGATACTTGGGTTTTGATGAACAAATTTCATTGATTCAAAGAAATCATACGTAAGCATGCATGAATTGATTTCTTTATTTTAAGTAATTTCACTTTAATCTAGGACGTGTAAATTTCGTAGCTTGACGTATTTATCCCTAAATATGTTTGTGATGTATCAATTTCTATAATCTAAACTCAGGCGAAGCAATGCATAGACTCCATTTAATAAATGTAAGCCTTCTTCAAAACACAGGAATTAATGCAATAAGAAAAACATCTGTTTACTGTAAACTACATACACACAGGTTAGAACTCTTGGTTGCCTGGTTGTAACATTAAACATTAAACTTTTTTATGATTTAATTTTTTAATCATTAAAATTTTTTATGGTGGGTACATCAGTTTTTTTATAAGAAATTGAAGTCGGAAATGCATTATACATAATTAAACAAGTTGGGTAGACAGACCTATGCTCATGTCAGAAGGGTTTTGTACTCAACTTACAAAATGCAGTAACCAGCAACGAATAAAATCAAGAAACATGTCAAAGACGATTTAATTGGAGAAAATGTGAAATTCGAGGATCATACTATTATTAACAAAGTTGAACGAATTTTGACTTCTGAGGTATTTGTTATAGTTATACCCATAAATTTCTCCTTTGATATTTTTTTCAGATTTTTTAGATCACTGGTGTCCATTCGCAAGGGAGGAAACACATTTTTGATGAATTCCCCCCCCTGTGCTCCCACTGAAGCAAAAACTGTTAGTTTAAGAACTGTTTTGAAAAGCTCTCATAGAGAACTTTCAGTTGATACTCATATCGGCTACCTTTCATGAAATTTTTTTCAGGGGCCACTCCTCTGTACTGTAATCATCGATTCATGGCCTATTTTTTCGAATCCTAGAATGGTTACAAAGCCCTTTTGCTAGGAGCTCTCTCCTGCCTCTTCGACTTGTTTCAATTGTATGTACTCATCTTCATGATACCTATCACTCCTGAAATTTTCATGCAAATTCTAGCAAAGCTGTAGTGTCTAAGTCGGTAAAAAGCGCATATGGCTCCATAGCCATATGTTTCCATAGTAATACAGGGCATATTGCTCCATAGTAATACAGGAAAATTCAAATCGCTATAACTTCGGTAAATACAATTCGATCTTTATGAAACTTTCCGAAAATATCAATCTTATAAATAGTCATCTCTTTGCTAAATTTTATTGAGTTAAAGGGTACCGTTTAGATTTTATTCAAGAAAACACAAAATCGATAAATCATACTATTACTAACAAAGTTGAGTGAATTTCGACTTCTCATGTATTTGTTGTTGTTGTACTCATTAAGGCCTACATTCATGATTTTTTTCAGATTTTTCGGATGGAAGGTGTCCAATCGCGAGGGGGGGTACGCGAAAAGTTCGTACATTTCCCCTTCTCCTGCCCCCCTCGGTACTTATAAGACAATTTTAAGACTTGTTTTGAAAAGATCTCATTGAGACCTTTCCAATGACACCCTACTCGACTACCAATGGTGAAATTTTTTTTTTTGAGGGGTCACCCCCTTATATGGGGAGACCCCCCTTAAACGCCTTTGAAAAAATTTTCCACCCTTGAAGTTTCAAGAGGTCACCACTTCTGACCTTTCTACAAAGTTTCATGGCTGTAGCCTCTATAGTTTCGGAGAAAAAGTGCTGTGACATACAGACGGACGGACGGACGGACGGACGGACGGACGGACGGACGGACGGACGGACAGACGGACAGACGGACAGATGGACACAGGTCGTGATTGCAATAGGGTTTTGTATTTTAGTACAAAACCCTAAAAATAAAGTCAATGAGAAAAAGAAAAAATTATTCTTGAACTATTGACTACATTAAAAGGACGGCGCATATAGTAATTTGTTCCGATGTTGATTAAAAGTCTTTAATACCTGTCTGTTAAATCTTAAGAATATTATGATCAGTTCGCTCTTCAAAATAATTAAAACAATAGATTTATTGAAACAAATTTGAAGTTAAATTTATTAATAAAACAAATCCATTTTTAAGATTTAATATTGAGTTACACATCTGCAAGTAAGCTGGTGATTAAAATTTCAACGCTTGCAACTTTTTTCCCTTCATAAATTTTATAAAAATATCGTTGAATAAACGACCAAAAATTAAATCCAGCTGTTGGGTACTCCAAATTAAATAGATAAAATGTTTTAAAACAAATATCGAAAGCCCTAATAAAGTTACAAAATTTGTATTTAACTCCGTCAAAATAAAGTAAGAACTCAGTAACTGTTGTTATGCTGTCCCCTATGGCAAATATTTGTGGTTGATACTCCTTTTTTGGCCCTGCAGAAAATTTATATGGTCCTCCAACTGCTGTATATTTGCTTTAATGCATATAAAAGATTCCTGGGAATCAAGGATGGTATACCTTATTGGCTTTTTTCCCGATTTTTTACAATACTTACATTCAATGGAGGAAACGCTCCATGAAAGCACCATAAAATTGCTGCTGCTTTAAGGTCTGGAATTTATAAAACATATGATTTAATTATATTTACATTTCTTTGATGTAAGCAATATTTTACAATGACATTGTGGTTATCTCAAGAGATATTTTTTGTTTAATTGTTGCTGTGAAATTATTAAACTATATAGAGATGTATTTGATTTTCGGAGAAAATTTCAGTTGCTATTGTGATTTTCAATAAATCCTAATTATAGGCATATATGTGCTGCTTTTTAAACTCTAACGAAAAAATCGTACTACTCGTAACAGCAAAAATTATAGTTTTTTTTCAATATTCTGCATAAAACAAATAAAATTATATCTTCACCTTCATTCAAATTCGTGTTCTCCTTTATATCAAATAATACGTTTTTGATTAGCTTGTCCTTAATGCAGTGCTCCTTTAAAATATGATTCAAAATTTCATTTAGTTTTGATTGCCAATCATCCAGGTTTGTTTGAATTTTAAATTTGAAGTTGAAATCCATCTCAATCTGTGAACGACAGTAATGAGAATTTAGAACATAAACAACATATTTTACTAAACTAAATATCTTACCAAACGATAACCGGTGGATTTTAGGGTTTTGTAAAATAATTTTACAAAACCCTACTAGTTTCGCAACCAGTCTGTCCGTCTGTCCGTCTGTCCGTCTGTCCGTCCGTCCGTCCGTCCGTCCGTCCGTCCGTCCGTCCGTCTGTCTGTGTGTCACAGCAGTTTTTCTCGGAAACTACTTAAGCGAGAAACATCAAATTTTGTGTGTAGGTGTAAAGTGGTGATCTCTTCAAAGTTCAACTACAAAAAAATTTTATAAGGTATTTAAGGGGGGTCTCCCCATATAGGAGAGTGACCCCCCGAAAAAAAAATTTCATTGAAGGTAGCCGATATGGGTATCAAATGAAAGGTCTTCATGAGAACTTTTCAAAACAGGTCTCATTGAAGGTAGCCGATATGGGTATCAAATGAAAGGTCTTGATGAGAACTTTTCAAAACAGGTCTTAGTTTGGCAAAATTTGCTTCGAGGGGCGCACAGGGAGGGGAAATACACGAAAAATTTGTGTCCCCCCCCCTCGCGATTGGACACCTGTGATCCGAAAAATCTGAAAAAAATAAGAAATGTAGGCTTTGGTGAGTACAACAACAACAAATACGTGAGAAGTCGCAATTCACTCAACTTTGTTAGTAATAGTATGATTTATCGATTTTATGTTTTCTTCAATTAAATCTTAACGGTACCCTTAAATTCAATGAAATTTAGTACCTAGATGTCTATTTATAAGATTGATCTATCCTGAAAGTTTCATAAAGATTAAATCATATTTAGCGAAGTTATAGCGATTTGAACTTTCCTGTATTACTATGGAACAATATGCGCTGCATTTATTACTATGGCAACATATGGCTATGGAACAACATGCGCTTTTTACCGACTCAGACACTTCAGTTTTGCTAGGATTTGCATGAAAATTTCAGGAATGATAGGTGTCATGCATACCTTTGAGAATCGGTTCAGCTAGTGGTATGAGTAATCGTAAAACAAAATAGTGGCTGTTTTAAATGCGAAGATTGAATAATTTTGAGTTATTTTTTCCCAACTTCAATGTTTAAAGTGCATGCTTTGAACACTTGATTCAATTTAATGAATGACTCATAAGTGAAACAAGTCAAGAAGGTGGGAGAGAGCTCCTAGCAAAAGGGTTTTGTAACCATTCTAGGATTCGAAAAAATTGGCCATTAAACGATGATAACAGTACAGGAGAGTGGCCCGTGAAAAAAAATTCATCGAACGTTGCCGATATGAGTATGAAATGAAAGTTTTCATGGGAGCTTTTCAAAACAGTTGTTAAACTGTCAGTTTTTGCTTCAGTGGGGGCACAGGGGGGAAATACATGAAAAATGTGTTTCCTCCGTCACGGATGTACATCTGAAATAATTATCAAGGGAGATATTTATGAGTATAACATTAATAAAAACCTCAGAAGTCGAAATTCGTTCAACTTTGTTAATAATAGTATGAACTTCGTATTTCATATTTTCTCCAATAAAATCGTCTTTGACATGTTTCTTGATTTGATTCGATCTGGTGACTGCATTTTGTAAATTGAATACAAAACCCTTCTGACATGAGCGTAGGTCTGTTTATCTAACTTGTTTATATTGGGGCCATTCATGAAAAATTTCTTCCGTTTCTTTGAATTTAATATTTTCAAGTCGAAAATGCGCACATGCCATCCAAATTCTTTCAAATTCTTCTGCACTTAAATCATCATATTTTAAAGCCTGTATTTGGGCTTTAATAGTGTCGTTCATTTTTGAAAAATACATTTTATTAGGTATTTGTTTTAAAAAGGTTTGTGATATTTATTTACCTATTGGGTGTTTTTGAGCTTCCTCCTTCGGTTGTTCGATCACGGGCTTAAATCTTGCTTTGATGTTACAAAATTTATAATAAATTTTTCCTCGAGCACCACATCGATAAAACTCCTTAAAAAACCATTAATATAACTAAGATTTTAATTTTATAATTTGGCTACCAATTACCAATTTTTCAGTCGGGTATTTAGTGATGATTTGTTTTTCCAATTTATAACTGGTTTTCAAATCCAGTTGCAACTGATGATCATCATAATAACGAGCTATTAAATCTATTATTATGAATCGGCATTCGGAATTTAAATTTTTATGTTTCTTGTAGTATTCATTTAAATAGCTGGCTCTCGGTGATTCTTGGAGGATTTTTTCAAGTGTGATAATATTATCTGCAGGTGTCACACTTCTACTAATATCCTCGGGAATAGGCGAAAAAAGATTCGACGCATCATGAAGTGGTTTGTTTATTGAGTTTCTCCAATTTTCAAGGCAGTGTTTGAATCGAATTATCGTTCCCCACGGGAAATTTTTCAGAAACTGGATAATTCATCAGATCGTTGACTTTCTTCCTTTCTTATGAAATTCAATACTTCCTGAAGAATATGTTGCTTTTCAAAGATTTGTTGAATTTGGTATTTTACAAGCATAGCTACGCACTTGGTTTTATTATCTCCGTAATGATTATTTCCGACTAAATCAATCCTTTCATCAATTATCTGCTCTTTTAAGTCTTGACCATATCCTTTTTGCTTTAGAAGTTCATAAAATAAGTAATCAGTTTTGAGTGATTCGAAAGGATTTCTAAAGCGTTCAATTATTGATATCATTTTGTCCCCGTTTTCTGAATTTCGAAATGTATCACTTTCACAAAATTTTTCCAATGCATTTAGAACTGGAGTTTGAATCAATAATTGCACCTTATTTTGAATATCGAAAATATCTTTCCTAGGAAAATTGTTTTTGCTGTGCAAAGCCAAAGAAAATTTCAAAGCACACTCTTCCACTTTTTCTATAAAAGCCTGTTCATCCCAAATAACTTCACGACTGATTTCTTCGCGATAATTGCACGCTTGATTTTCTCCTTCATTTCCCTCATTCTCAAAATTGTCAGAGCTAGTTGTTTCCAATTCATTCTGTTCCTCATATTTGGATGAATCTTTCCTACCACATTCCAATCCTTCCAAATGACAACGAAAAATATGTCTTTTCAGACGCCAGAAATTCGAGAAGGATTGTCCACAAGAATTAAGTGTACATTTATATATTGTACACGACCTCTTTTATTAAGTGGTCTGTTTTCAAATGGCTTATTATTTCTTGTGAGCTATTGAAGCATTTGCCACAGTCTGAACAAGCCATTATATTTTTAAAAAGTATTTCTAATCAAACATAAAAAAATTGAAATATGCACGTCTTAAGAAATAAATGTACTTACTGCATTTCCATTTCTAGCTATAGGATTCTTCACTTAAACTACTCAATCACCTGCTAACTTATAAAAAGCACTTTCAGCACACTATTTATGCACACTTTACTTCGTAATGACACTCCAACTACAACTGACCACTAAAAATCAAATCATAAATTCTTTCTAAATGAAGAAAAAAGAAAAGAATAAGATTTTTAACGAAAAATTCCTGCGTCTAGGAAAAATTTCGTACACGCAAGCAGCCGCGACTTAAACTTCACAGACATTTGTTTTGTTCGGTGGATGCTGAACACTTTCCATCGTTGGACTAGGACGCGAGCATCGTTAAACTATAGAAGATTTCTTAGTGCAAGGAAACTGTTCGTACGTCTAAGAAAAATTTCGTACAAGTACGTAGCCCCAACTTAAACTTTACAGACTTTTGTTTTGTCGGATGGATACTAAGCGCTCTTAATCGTTGAATTAGGAAACTAGCATCGTTGAACTATGTAAGATATCTTAGAGCAGAGTAAGAAATACATACTATCAAAGAATACTTTATCTGACGAATCTGCTTTCGTTAATTTAACGTAATTCCGAGTATAAAACGTTAATAATGTACGTATTTTCTCATTGTGATGACGAAAACCTACGTTAGAAGAACGAATGAAAGGCGACGAATGAATTTCGTTAATATTACGAATATTATTTTTTTCAGTGTTTTGCAGGTTAGACTGAAAACACCCATGCCCGCCCCAAAGCTGGGTCAGATAGAAGTCAGTCTCACCATACCTTCAACTTGGCCATGGTCTCACATCCGGGATGAGGCACGCAGTCCACCTTCCCTTCGTTCAATTCATGCAAGACTGCTGCCAATCGTTAAGTGAGCGCTGTCTCTCCTCGCAAACAATCATCTCCCTTCACCCTCGTTTCGACACAGATAAAAAGAGCAGCGCTCTCTAGCAAGAAGGCCGACATGTATCATGCTTGCAATGACTTTCACATCCGAATCAGAGACTGTCGGATACGAAGATGCAATCCTCAGCACTCCACTTCTCTGTACCTGTGTCAGGCGTTTTCGGTAAACCTCCTTACTGAGAGCGTCACCCCATATTTCTGCTCCGTGCTCCCCAATAATACTGTTGATATATATTTCGATTCTATTTCGCAAAGATCTTTGAAAATATTTTTTATGCCGTACAAAGCAATGATATGCCTCTATAGTTGTTGCACTGTAGGTTGTCACCTATTTGGGGATAGGGAGTATAATTGATTGGCTCCACTGTTTTGACATATATTCTCGCTGCCAAATATGCTGGATAACTTTGTGAATAGCTTTCTGAACACTGCTACCACCATACTTAATGAGCCTCACAGGAATCGCATCGATGCCCGACGCTTTATTATTCTTTTGGGGTTTTATGTGGGACAAATTTAACTACCAACCATTTTTATAAATAAATTCTTATTCAGTTTCTTTTAAAAACCTAACGCGGTTTTAAAGAAATTGTCGGGATCGAAATTACTTAAGAAACTTTAGAGATAAATGGAACCGAAAGACTAGATTACTATTGGTTGAAATTTAAAACTTTAGTCGATGAAGCAAGTTTCTTCAAGGACATGAATAGAACAATTACTTATTCCTAGTACATAGCTCAACTTTGAAATTTTTTCAAGGATACACATTTTCTTAATTGCATTACTTCCACCATCTAACGGCTGCCATCAATATTAATTAAATAAATTTATATCGTTTCAAGATTGAACCTCATCAAATACGTATCCAAATATTGGAAAGCTAAGCAAAAGAATCCTTCATAAATTAAATACCAACAGAAAAGCTCACAAAACCTTCATATTCCCTAAGCCAATTCCATTTAAGACAAACAATTTCCAGAACCTTCTTATTAAAAAAGTTTCCCTTAAAGAAAATGTCTGGCCTTCGCCAATCGCCCCCAAAGTTTAAGGGACCGTTGAACCTAAATAACTCGAGGCAACTTAAAAATTTTTAGGTCAAAGTATAAGACTAAAAGTAATTAGTATGCTCATAAAGATGAAAATGGAAAGTGAGATGAGTCAAGACAAAGCAAAGGACAAGACAATAGCACACTCCCGAGTAGGAAAGCATTCAAACAAATAACTTTAATTTTTTGCGGAAATTCTCCGGAAATTTTTCATAAATGTTCCTCCAGCTGTCCTAACAGCCTGGACAGAGGCAACGACCAATGGTTAGCTCCCTCTTTTGCATCAGTTGGTGATGAACGCTTGAACAAACATTAGCAAATGGGATCATATTTTTGCTACCCGTAGTGGATGACAAAGAGATATCACTGTGGAGAAAAAAGGCCTCGTTAGATATTTGCCATCCATTTGTCTTTGCGTAGCGTGTAACTGTGGTATAAAAAAGCCAGAATTAAGAATTCATTTCGTCCTGGCCAAAGTTGTATTTTTTTCTGTAAAAACTTCAGCATTTTCAAGTAGGTTCCGGAAACGGAAATAAAAGATTTCCGATGAAATTTTTTTGGAATCTTTTCAGCGTTGTTTAAGATGGACCCATTCATTTTCACAGTTTAACCTATTTTCTATCGATATTGTAGGACCTTGTAGATATGTAAATTTTATATAACACATAAACCCTATGTCTTATATTTACTTTGCAAATTCTCAGACACTTTTTATTCAATTGTCCTTGCGGCTCTTTAGTGCTAACACAGCAACAAAATTTTCCTTCGTTTCTTGGGGCCGGAGAGAAAAGTAGCTCATTTGAAAACTTTTAACCCTAATATCCTGCTATTCAAGGATCCCCACTGGGAACAATATTATCAAAGTCTTTCATGACTCCGACTGTTTGTCCATTCGTCCGACCATTGGACTCAATGTAACATTACTTTTTCATTGTGAGCACAAAAGTTTTGATTTCTGAACAGTGAAATTAAATTTCCACAAATCAACGAAATCTCTTGTTTCAGGTTCGTTGGACTTGGAACTCATTCAAATAAGGGGTTGGTCGTTGGGGCTTGTTGGTTGGTTGAATTTGTAGTGGAAAAATCTATTCTCATCCTCACTCTCTCAATTTTCTATGATTTCAGAGCTAGGTTTTGCGTTCATTCACTGATTAGGGAATAGAATTGGATAAAAATGAATAATTTTGAATTGTGGCAAATGATTGAACAAGTGGCGGTTAGGGGTTTCATCCGCTCGTTATCCACAGAGCAATTATTATGAAGGGGAGGATGAGCGTACTACACACGAGTGAATATCAGTATAATGCCACATTGATAGGGTGGCAGATGAAAATTGCGAGAAATCATTACTTGTATTCAAATTTCAGATCTGACCAGAATTTGAAAACGCCAATTAAGTGGGTAGGTTTTTGACGGCTTTTCATCGCGAATATTTTTTCAGGGCTTAATACAATGGAAAAAATAAAGCTGTCAAATGTTGATACTAGATTTTATGTATTTTTGACACGTTTTCACGGACTTTATTGATGATTACACAGAAGGCAGTGATTGGGATGGAAATAATAAAATAAACGAATTTCATGGTGGGGATGAGTTCAGCATAACAGTTTTTGACACGACACAGGGTATGAATAATTTTCCTTACCGTCTATAGGTATAAAGCGTATACTTTGCAGAGATTTGTACCGAAACAGAAAGTCCAATGCAAATCGCGTAATATTTCTACATTAATGCGTCTTTTAGTATTTCAAGCCAGTTTTTATGAAGCTTTGGAAGGTGCAAATCGTTAAATTTTGTGAACACTGAAGATATGGTTTTAAACACAATAAGAAAAAGTATTTCAATTATTTTCAATTATATACATACTTTCAGTGTTGAATTATGTGGAAGTAAGGAAACTTCAAGAAGACCTTTGGTCCACGTAAGCTAAAAAATACAAAGGTATTTCTTTTGAGCAAGATGGCAACAAATACTACATCAAAAAAATTATTACTTTGTAGTTTATATAAGTAAGATTTTTTTTTTCAATTATGACCAACACTTAATCCCGCTTTATGCTGACTGCCATAGTATACCAAAAATGACTGTTTCGATTTGGTTTGCAGAAATATTTGCATGACACACCCAGAAAAAAACGTCTGTGAAGCTATACAACTTTTGATTAGGAGGAGAACGGGCAAAATAATATACTGTTTTGTTTTAAGTTCACATATCTTTGATTAATTCATTTATAAACGATCTTAGATATTAATAATCATCCTTGGTTAATCACTATTCAGCGTTTTAATGAGTTATAGTCAAATAGGAATTACAGAAAAAATATTGAGTTTTCTGTCACCCTCTCACAAAATCCATCTTGTCCATATTATATGGTCATTATGACATAGGAAATTAATTATATGTAAGCCTCACAAACTCCGCCATAGACGGTCCCAAGCCCGTTTGAGAAAGGAGGTGGGAACCACTTGTCTCCCTAACCCATATCTTCCATGATTCCTCATCCCAAACCCCCCAATTAAATGTAAGTATATGCTCTCGGGATGCACATTTGGTTTACTTGGTCCCCAATTATGTAACATTAAATGCCGAGAAATACTTATAACTGTAAAAACATCTACAGCTCCACTACTAAATCCTACTTAGGCTGAAGGTGAATCTTCCGCGCCGGATAAGGGAATTGACGTAATAACCATGCCACCGGAATGGAAGTTAGGCGACGGGCTAACTCCCCGTCCCTGGAAAACCTTTAAATGTTTCGAAACCTGCAGATAGGCCTTGGGATGTTTTGGACTCACGGCAACGACCTCGCAAACGAAAAAAGGACTATAGCATTGGATCCTGGAATGTCAGATCACTCAATTACGCTTGCGCTGTTAAGGACTTTTTACAACAGGCCAGTCAATATCAATTAAAAATACTGGCAGTCCAAGAAACGAATTGGACTGGAAACAACATTCAAGACATGAGATCGCACACAATATTCAAAAGTGGGAATCCTACTGGGAAAAGAGAATTCGGAGTGAACTTCATTGTAGAAAGGGAGTTCAAATCGCACGTTATCGATTTTAAGGCGGTCAATGAACGGTTGTGTGCGATCCGTATAAAAGCGAAATTCTTCAAAATCTGGCTGATAACTGTTCACGCCCCGACCAAGAGGACAAAGAGGACTGGTCGACTCGTTGCCCACAAACAACACAAAAATAATTCTTGGTGATTTCAACGCTAAGGTGTGCAGTGAAATATGTCATCCGGGAACGACTGGAGGATATAGCTTCCACGATGAAACAAATGACAACGGCCAGCGCCTGATTGACTTTGCATGTAGCAGCAATCTAGTCATAGGTTTGACTTGCTTCCCACATCGACGCATTCATAAAATAATCAGAGTATAACCAGATAGCAACATACAAAACCAGATCGATCATAATCTTATCTAACAACGTTGAACCTCGAGCATACTTGACGTCCGCACATAAGGAGGATCCAATTGTAACTCAGATCATTACTTAATCAAATCAACTTATTGATGTCGTATGTCAAAGACATATTCAGCGAAGACCAGCCCACTACAAAGATTTGACAAAGAAAGGCTCCAAACAGCCTCTGTCGCCAAATATTTCACGGAGACCCTCAACAACCAGCTGGCTTCTATCTTATTAGACTTATCGTTAAAGACGAGCAACAACCTCTGGATGGAAGTGAAGGCAGCTATCAGAACCGTGGCAGAACAGAAAATTGGACATCAAACCCGGCTCAAGATGAATGATTGGTTCGATGATGAGTGCCAGAATGCGCTAGATAAAAAGAATCAGGTGTACAAAGAATATGCAGGTAGGAAAACCTGGACGAAGAGAGAACACTATGAAAATCTCCGAAGAGTAGCGAATAAGATAATTACGATTAAGAAAAAAAAAATACTATGACGACCAATTGAGAAGTATAGATGTAAGTTTACCGAGCAACAATACAAGACAAGCATACAAAGTAGTGAAAAGCCTGAAACATTGTTATCATCCCAAAACCACGCTCTGTCGTGAAGACATCAACAATATCATCGCTGATGAAACCAAGATTAAGGAAAGATGGGCGTTATCTTTCAAGAAACTCGTCAATCCTCCGCACAACTCCAGAACATCGGAGCCTATAGAGCTTCCATTGGCCCCACCAACTCCAGATGAAGTTTGTTCCAGCATCAAAGCCCAAAAGAATAATAAAGCGCCGGGCATTGATGAGATTCCAGTGGAGCTCATCAAATATGGTGGCAGTAGTGCTCATCTGTGTTCTGTGTGGTCTAGTGGTTAGAGCATGATCGCATAAGCCAAAGGCCCCAGATTCAAATCTCGTTAGGAGCAACGGGATTTAGTTCAGGTTCACTCAGTGGTGATATATACTGATTTAATCAGATTATAATATAGCTGAGCAGGCACACGGGAGCATGGTACTGACCAAACCAACTTTCGAAAAAATATATACGGTCATGACAATGAGATACTCCATCTCTAAGTGAAGGCCCGAGAGGGGCTGTAGTGCTACGAAGAAGAATAGCAAGTGTTCATAAAGCTAAACACAAAGTCATCCAGTACATTTGGCAACAAGAACATATGCCGAAAGAAGGGAGCCAATCAATTATATTCCCTATCCATAAGAAAGGTGACAAGCTACAGTGCGAAAATTCTAGAGGCATATCACTACTTTGTTTGGCGTACACAATAATTTCTAAAATTTTTGAAAATAAAATCTGATCATACGCCAACAGTATTATTGGGGAGTGTCAAGGTGGTTTTTGAGTAGGTAGATCGACAATAGACCAATTGATGACTATCAAGCAGGTACTTAAGAACTGCTGGGAATTAAACGTAGACGTACACCAAATATTCGTTGACTTTAAGAAAGCATATGCCAGTATTGATCGTAACGTACTGTACTAAATAATGCTTCGCTTTGGCATCCCAGCGAAATTAATCCGTTGTACTAAAATGACAATGACGTCAACGACCTCTCAAGTCCGCATAAATAACCAACTCGCCGATGCCCTTGACACAAATGTCGGACTAAAGCAGGGAGATGGGCTATTCAATTTGGCTCTGGAGTATGTCATAAGAAAGCTATCTGCCGATACGCGAGGTACATTACCAGACAAGTTGAGCCAAGTGATAGCCTATGCGGATGACGTCAAGATTTTGTCACGGTCATTAACAACCGCCAAAGAACTCTTCCTGAGCTTGGCATTGAAGCAAAACTAGTAGGACTACAAATAAATAAGAATAAAACAAATATCAAGACAATATCAATTATGTGGGTGAATTGGTGTATTTAGGCACCATTCAGGAAAGGAACCCACCAAAGGACTGTGTCTGCTGACTTACTCCTCAAGCCTGATGTCTTGTATTTCACCTCGGAAGGCTTCCTGCTGGATGTACCTCATAATGATTTCCAGCACGCTAGATAGTTTGTGACTTGTAAGTGCTTGACTCCACAATTGGGGAAGTCGATAAGCTGGTTTGAGACGATCAATGAAACGTATCATGCAGGCCACTATACATTGTGACAATGAAGTACCCGGAAATTGTAATTCAAATTCTCCGGGTAAATGATATTTGTAAAAAATGGATTTTGTTAAGTTGATAGGACTGTTTTAAGTTACTATGCCAAAAATGACCGTGATCTGTCGACCAGTTTGTTTACAGTAGCTGCTTAAGTCGGTACAACTCAGTAGTGCGTTGCGATTTTTTTTTATTGTGACCGAATTTAAAGCCAAAAACGCAATAAATACCATCGATCAATCACGCGTATTAACCAGATTTGGCTGTGTGTAATGTTGGTGAAAAATTAAATATTTTGCATTAGATTTGCAATTTCCGTGTAATTTTTGTCACAATGTATAACAAAGCTCGCTAAAGGAGTTGAAGGCCATCCCAAAAAGTGCTTGTGAAAAGTGTCTCGAGGACTTGAAAAATCATTGGCGTAAGCGTAGTGCATCTAATGGGGATCACTTTGAAGGCGGCAAAATAAATATTGATGAATAATTACATATTTTGCGTGTTATTTGCAATTTCCGGGTCCTTTTTTTGTCACAATGTATGTTGCAACCTCTTGAAGGAGTTCCCACGTTGAACTGTGTGAATGAAATGAGCACCGGAAGCCTTTGCTTCCGATACTATTTTGATTCACCTTCTTTCCACGCATCACGTCCTCTCACTGCGATACTTGGGAGGCCAGTCTGATTCTGCGTCACCAAAAAAGGGTGGTCTATGCAACCACATATCACAGCAGCTCAGTTGAGCTAGTACCATACCATGTGAGATGTCGGCAGGATTGTCTCAGGAAGCAAGGCGTGACAATTGGTTTGGCCTTGAAAATATTTCAGTTGTCTCAACCCGATTCGCAACGTAGGTGTTGTAGGAAGATGTTGTAGAGCTGATACAAACCAGAACAATTTTGGCAGCAGTCCAGAAGACACGGAAAGCTTCCAGCAAGTTTAGCGCAGTTATTACTCGTTTGATTAGCTCTACCCTTAATTTTGAACGGTTATCATCTTGACAAGGGCTACTCATGATTTAGCGCATATCAGCTTCACGAAAATTTGTGTGCAGCTATACCTACACGGGCTTATCACCTTCATGGAATGGTAGACTTAGCAATTCGTTTATGAGCTCAGCAACCAGTAGCCTTTAATTGTCATAGCATTCCTTCAAAGTCCTCGAAGCGGTGTTATAGTTGTCTACCGAAAGTGCAGAATTTCTTGCAAGTTCTTCTGCTTCTCTTGTGAGGTTGGCCTTGAGGTACTACATCTTTTGGCAATTTGACATCGGCTGGCTATGCATCATTTGAGTGAAAAAATTACAAAACTGCCGCAGGTAAAGATAGTTTCCACCAAAAGTTGGGAGCGTTATATTTGGCAGGCACAAACCGGGGAGTGTCACATTGAGAGTTGGTGGCATGAATGTGGTGCTGATTTCTTCCAGCCTGGTTTCTAGCTGGACCAGCCAGTTTTGAGAGACTTCTTTAAGTTATATGTGCCACCCGATATTAAAGCCGTGTATGCTAGAATCGCTTCACACAGTTATTGGTGGTATTCAGCCAGCTACTCCCAGCACCGTTGGACCGTAGCGATTCTTGCTTTATGCCATTGTCGTAAAAATTTTGGCTGATCCAATGTCCAATTGCTCTCAGCAAAGATGCTGCCATCGCACTGTAGCGACCAAGTATCCTTCTAATACCAGGGACCCTCAGCGGTAATGTTTCTGCACCTTTCACTCTGCTGCTCTGCTCCTGCTGGGAAACAGTCATCTTATCTAATGGGTCCCAGTTGGTACCTCAATGCATTTCATGGCTACAATTTTCTACTCGAAATGTTGGTGGAACCGAAAAAAATGGCCTTGGATGTCCCGTACAAGTCGCGTGTGACATATTCATGAGATACTGGGACTTCTGCGCGTACTCGGATTTTTGTATCGTCTCTTTCGAATGCCTCCGATGTGGTCTCAAGTCAACCGAGTCCCTCCGCATGATATCCGGCCTCCAGCTTGGGTGTTTTTGAGTCCTTCGTATAATTGGTGATGATATTCTCCACATCTTGGGCCAAACCGTTATGGCGCTCAATGTAGGCAATGTGGGCCACAATTTCTCGGACCAGAAAGGGGCTCAAACACCTACTACATCACCGGGACTTGACACGGCTGGGTACAGACCACAATACATACTTTGCACTACCACTAAGTTTGCACTGCCACATGTTTAAAAAATATGCACAAAAAATTTCGCCGGGGCCTCCAATATTGTAGCCAAACTCTTTTGTCAAGTCAATTTTGAATAAGTTGTAATCAAAAATCCTTTTCTAACCTTCAAAAATTCTTGCTAACAACTGAATTTCACGGAAAGAACAATCACTTTAACACAAATACTTTTATAATCAAAGAGCAGTTTTTCAAATTTATATTTATTTTGATTCACTTAAAAAATTTAATAAAGTTTAAACAGAAAAATTCTTTATTTATATCAAAGATCGTTCATCTACTATAACCTACGAGCGAGACGCGTAATCGTCCGCTAATCGTCTACTGCTACTTCAAATATATCACTCCACAAAGCGTGGAGTCCTCATCTTCCACATGTGCTGACGTTCATCATGGGAACATGAAACGTTTCCACTATTGTCAGACGCAACGTCAGCGTCATGCATACCTGAAATTCCACAGCATCATCATCTTTCGCGCAATCCTGCACACATGCGATGCACACTACTTCTAACAAATACTCGAACAATGCGCACATGGTTACATTGCATTGTCGATAGCACAATACACCATAAGAATGATATGCGTAAAAGATTATGATGATGCTGAAACACATATTGTTGATATTATTTCACTGTTGTTGTTGAGCTTGAGATTGCGACTTCTGTACTCAAGAATGATGCAACGATGACTAAATGATTGCGTGAGTCACAACATGGGGACCCCCCTTGAAAAATTTTGAAATGTTTGATAAGACCTGAAGTTTTGAGGGACCACGGTTTCTGTCCTATCCGGATAGTTTGAGCTTCTAGCTTTCACCGTTTCTGGCTTCTAGCTTCCACAGTTTCTGAGAACACTGACGCGAAACTAGTAGGTCCTTGTAAAAATTATTTTAACCGGCCCTAATAAACTCCTCATCTTTAAACAAATTAATAAGTCCCCCTCTACTCTACGACTATATAGACTTCTATCAGACCTTGATATCTAGCAAAAAAGCATTTCAAACTCTGAAAAACAAGGGTTTTGGGAGAACCTTCAGAACTCCCTGGTACATTAGGAGCATTGACATTCACAAAGAACTAAAAACCAGTTTTTCTCTAGAGTCCCTCTGAGCCGAGAAAGATGTAATGACCTGAGTGTTATTGGGAGATCACCTATTTTCACTTCTTTGCAGTTTCACTTTGAAAAACTCGAACTCCCTTAGAAATGCGAATTTCGAAAAATGGTGACAATTTGAAGAAAGTTTCGCCCAAGAAATGTTTTGAGGGTCGGAAAATTTTAAATGTATCAGTTATCCTCTGGAGCATGCCAGAGCCAAGAAAGCCATAACGATCTGAGTTAAATTGGGAGATTTGCTATTTTCACTTGTTTGAATTCTAACTTTAAGTAACTCGAACTCCCTTAGGAATCTGAATTTCGAAGAAATGTGACAATTTGAAGGAGGTTTTAGCCAAAAAATACTTTTGGGGCCGGAAAATTATTTAAAAGTATCAGTTTTTCGCTGAAGCGCCCCAGAGCCGAAATAACCAAAACAGCTGTGTCAAATTAGGAGACCTCTAATTTTCACACGTTTGCATTCTAGCTTTGAGCAACTGAAACTCCCTTAGGAATGGGAATTTCGAAATATGGTGACAATTTGAAGAAGGCTTAACCCAAAAAATGTTTTTGGGGTCGGAAAATTAATTAAAAGTATCAGTTTTCCTCTGGAGCGCCTCAGAGTTGGAATAGCCAAGATAGGCTGTGCTAAATAGGTTAGGTCTCGTTTTTTCACAAGCTCGCATTCTATTTTTGAACCACTTGAACTCCCTTAGTAATGTGAATTTCAAAAAATGGTGACAATTTGAAGCAGGGTTAACCTTTCTTTTTCCTCGTTCGGATTAACATATTTTCTTTCAGGAGGTCGTGGTGTGGGTAAGCAGGGTAAGTTGGGCAGGTTAGGGTCAAGTGTAGATAGAGGAGGTGACACGTTTTTCTTTTCTTCCCTTTTGTGCTAGTGTTTAACCCTCGTGCGTGCGCTGACGGATCGTCTACTCGCTGACGATCCTATTGTTGAATCCATCCAGCCTAGGGATAGCGAGTTGGCGCCTGCGCCGTCTCCGATGGAGCGAACCGGGCCCGCAAGGCTGGACAGCGCGTCTACCCTTGAAGTGTAAGGGTGACAAATTGTCTAAAGGTCTCAATTTTCCTCTAGAGCGCCCCAGCGCTGAAATGGCCAAAACGGGCTGGGTCCAATTGTAAGGTCTCTAATTACCACACACTTGCATTCTAACTTTGAACCACTCGAATTCCTCAAGGATTGCGAATTTCAAAAAATGGTGACGATTTGAAGAAGGCTTAATCCAAAAATGTTTTGGGGGCCGGAAAATATTTAAAAGCATCAATTTTTCTCTGTAGCACGTATCAGTTATCGTGTAGAGAACCCAGGATCCGAGTGAGCCAAAATGGCATGTGTGAAATTCCGAGGTCTCCTATTTTCAACCGTTTCCATTCCAATTTTGAATCACTCGGACTACGTTGAGAATGCAAATTTTGGAAAATTGTGACAATTTGAAGAAGCTTTAGCCCAAAAAATGCTTTGGGGGTTGGAAAATTGTGCTGATATACCCGGAATGACCTTTGGGTAAATGGGAGATCCCCTAGTTTCATATGTTTGCATTCTTATGAGCCACGTAAACTACCTAATGCAAATTTTAAAAAATGGTGACAATTTGAATAAGGTTTAACCCAAGAATCATTTTGGGGGTCTGAATATTGGTTAAAAGTATTAGTTTTCTTGTAGAGTGGCCTTTGAGAAATTGGGAGAACTCCTATTTTCACACGTTTGCATTCCAACTTTTAACCACTTGAACTCTCTTAGGAATGCAAATTTCGCAAAATGGTGACAATTTGAAGAAAGTTTAACCGTAAAAATATTTTGCGGTCGGAAAATTGTTTAAAAGTATCCATTTTCCCTATAGTGCTCCAGAGCTGAAACAGCCAAATCGACCTGGGTGGGTTACACTTTTGGATTCTAACTTTGAATTTATTAAACTCCCTTAGGTAACAATTCTGAGAAGGCTTAAACCAAGAAATGCTTTCGGGGTCGAAACTTGTTTAAAAGTATCAGTATTTCTCAAGATTGCCTCAGAGCCAAGATAGCAAGAAGGGCCTTTCAGAAATTGGGAGAACTTCTTATCTCATACACTTGCTTTCTATTGTGAGCTACCCGAACTCCCGCAGGAATGCGAATTGTTGTGACAATACGAATTAGTTGTGACAATTTGAAGAACGTTTAACCTAAGAAATGTTTTCGGGTTTGGATAATTGTTTAAAAGTATCAGTTTTTCTCTAGAGCACCCCAGAGCTGAGATACGAAAAACGACCTGTGCGAATTCGGGAGAATTTGGGAGACTCGAAGTCCCTTAGAAATGCGAGTTTAGCAAAATCGTGACAATTTTAAGAAGGCTTAACATAAAACAAGGTTTTGTGAGTTGGAAAATTGTTTATGTGTATCAGTTTGTCTCTAGAGCCATTGAGCTCCCTTCGGATTGCGAACTTCGGCAAGTGGTGGCAATCCGTAGAAGAGTTAAGCCAAGAACTATTTTGGGGGGCCGGAAAATCGTTTAAGAGTATAAGGTTGTCTCTAGAGCGCCACAGAACCAAGGTAGCCAAAACGAGCTGTGTGAAATTCGGAGGTCTCCTACTTTCACACGCTTGTTTTTCCACTTTGAACCATTCGAGCTCCCTTTGGAATGTGAATTTCGGAAGATCGTCACAATTTGGAGACGGCTTTCTTTTAGAGTGCACTAGTGCCTAAATGTCAAAAACGGCCAGTGTGAAATTGGGAGATTTACTTTATTCACATGTTTGCATTCTAATCTTGAACCACTCGAACTTCCGAAGGAAGGCGACTTTTGGAAAATGGTGACAATTTGAAGCAGGCTAAACACAAGAAATATCTTGGGGTAGGAAAATCCTACATAAGTATTCGTTTTTCTCTAAACCACTGCAGAGCCAAAAAAGCCAAATTTCCGGTGTGAAATTGGGAAATCTCCTATTTTCACACTCAAAATCCCGAAAGAATGTGAATTTAGAAAAATGTTGACAATTTCAAGAAGGTTTAACCCAAGAAATGTTTTAGGGGTGGTGAATTGTTTGAAATTTCAGTTTTTCTCTGTGGTGCCACACAGCCAAGATAGCCAAAACGCCCTATCCCAAATTGGGAGATCTGCAATTTAACACGTTTACATTCTACTTTTGCCCCACTTGGACTACCTTAGGAGTGCGAATTTCAAAAAAATTGCACCAATTTGAAGCAGGTATAACCCAAAAAAATGTTTGACAGTCGGAAAAATAGTTTCAAACTATCAGTTTTCCACTAGAGCGTCCAGGAGCCAAATCGGGAGATCTCCTTTTTTCAGGCGCTTGCATTCTAACTTTGTACAACTCGAACTACCTACTACCTTAGAAATGCGAATATCGAAAAATGGTGCCAATTTAAAGAATGCTTAACCCAAGAAATATTTTTGGGCATCAGAAAATTGTTTTAATATATCAGTTTTTCTCTAGATCGCTCGAAGTCTCTTATGATTGCGAATTTCGTAAAATGGTACAATTTGATGAAGGTTTAAGCCAGGAAATAGTTTGAGGGTCGAAAAATTGTTTAAAAGTATTATGTCTTTTCTAGAGGGCCCCAGAGCCGAAATAGCCATAACGGCCTGTGTGAAATTTGGAGGTCTCCTATTTTAATACGCTTGCATTCCAACTTCAAACCACTCGAACTCAATTAGGAATGCAAATTTCGAAAAAAGGTGAACCTTAACCCGAGAAATGTTTTGGGATGGACAAACTTTTTAAAAGTATCAGTTTTTCTCTAGAGCGCCCCAATGCCGAGATTGCAAGGACTGCCTGTGTGAGATTGGGAGATCTATTACACTCATACGTTTGCATACTAGCTTTGAACCACTCGAACTGGCTAAGGAATGCAAATTTTGAAAAACGGTGACATTTTGAAGTAGATTTAATCCAAGAAATATTTTGGAGGTCGGAAAATTGTTCCAAAGCAGTTGCTTTTTCCTAAATCGACACAGAGCTGAGATATCCAAAACGAAAGGCACTTGAACTCCCTTTGGAATGCAAATGTAGAAAAGTGGTGACAATTTGAAGAAGGTTTAACCCAAGAAATGTGTTGGGTGTCGGAAAATCGTTTAAGAGTACCAGTTTTTCTCTTGAGGGCAGAAAATTGTTTGAAAGTATAAGTCTCCTTCTAGAGCGCGACAGAGCCGACACAACCAAAACTGCCTGTGTCAAATTGGGAGATCTCTAATTCTCACACGTCTGCATTCTAACTTTGAACCAATTGATCTGCCAAAGGGATGCGAATTTCGAAAAATGGTGGTAGCTGAAAGAAAGTTTGACTCAAGAAATGGTTTGGGGGTCGGAAAATTTTTTAAAAGCATAAGTTTTTGTCTAAAGTGCCTCAGAGCCAAGATAGCTAAAATGACCGGTATGGAGTTTGCATTCTAAATTTGAACCACTTGAACTCCCTAAGGAATGCGAATTTCGTAAAATGGTGAAAAGTTGAAAAAAACGCTTGGCCCAAAACCTGTTTTGGAGTCGGCAATTTTTTTGAAAAATCAGTTTTTCTCTGGAGTGTCACCAAATGATACATAATTGATTAGTCTAGAATTTCATGTTACTCCCTTATTTAAATCTGAAACAAATCTACTTCTTACCCTTTCAGTTACCACAATAGTTGGCATATGCAAGGTAAGCCTCTATTATCATCCTTATCGGGAATAAGTGATTGCCGAAAATTTCTCTTCTAATTAATGGAGTGGGAAAACAGGATCTGGTTTACTTTCTTTAAACTGTGAACTAAAAAAATATGTTTGTTCTCAAAAAGAAGCTTCTGTTACCGAATGATGTTTGCAATGATCGGTGCTGGTTACATGAATTCATTGGCTTTACCAATAAGCAAATCTGAGAATATTAATTTTTCGAGGAGATCGTTGTTCAGTTTTTATTCAATTAGCGCATTTATGATTTTGGAAAAAACTTGATTCCGATTAATTTTTCAAAGAAATTAGTAACTTAGCTCGAGACCTATGTCAATCAATCAATATCCTTAGATATTTTCTATACCGTTCAATCATCTATCATTCTGTATATTAAAACCATTAATTAATCGGTATCACCTTAATGCATTAAAATTCACCACAAAAATGACCGCTTCAATTTAAATCCTTCCAGCTTATCCCTCATCAAAACTTTCTTTAACCGCTAAAGTCCCTTAAACCCTTTTCCACCAAATCTCATAAAAATTTAAATCATAATTAACGCTTTTCCTTCACCAACAGAACTCATTCCATGCCAACTATATCCTTGCTAACCATTAATTTTCCACTTTTCATTTTAATCGATAAAAACCTAACTTTTTGCAACATTAGCTTTGACCATTATTATCCCTTCGTTTAGTCGCTACACTCGTCCCATCATAACACCCACCACCACTGTTGGCGATTTCGGTCTTTGCAACGAACTCCAGAGATTGCAATCAGGAATTCGACCACATTTCATGTTAAGTCGACTGGAATAAAATTTCCTATGGATGAGCACAGAGAACAGAATCCAAAAGGAGAAGAGTTTTCGTCGTTAAATTTTCCCGCTATAGATTTTTTTTTATCCTGAAAATACTTAGAACAGAGCACAAAACTGAAAACCTTTTATATCACATGAAATACGTCGAACTAACTGTAAACTGACCTGAGTAGGAAGCGACCATTTGAGGAATCAGAGGAGCAAGGAGTATGCATTAAATTTTCCTTACTCTTTTGTATCAGCCCAATTGATTTGAACAATCAAAAGGACTTTTAAAAGGGAACTGAAATTAGCAAAAGTATTCCAGCACAATTAGATTTTCGCAACACAAAGAAAGGATATGAAACCTCATCTCACTCGAACGAGCATCATCTCATATGACAGATGGAGCAATGGAGCTTGTGCTGGGCAGAGGACAGGATCAGCTTTCATATACTTAAAATAAAAGGGCGTGATGATTTGCATATATGGCAGCGATGGCGATGACTTGGAAAATTAAAGAAAAACGTTGGTGTGGAAAAATGTTGACATAATGGTACATCGTTAGCATAATGACATCCTTGTTGGAAAATGATGCGACAATGCAATCTGTACATTGCATAGTCTGGGGAAGGAGGTGAGGATTAAGCTGGGAAATATATTCATTGTCTTTGTCGATATTTGATTTGCTAGTACCACTTATGCGACTAAGTGGAACGATTTATTTGTTTTGTCTATTTGGAAATAATGTACATTGGGATCCATTTCGAAAATATTAGTTCGAATAGATCATTATAAAGACATTAAGCAGCCTGCTCATTTTTGCGCTTTATTTCCACTTCTTCTGTCAATACTTTGAACTTTTAACAACGTTTTGGGCTAAAGAAAATGTTAACTTACTGGGACATGCAAAACACAATTTGCTGCCAGCAAATGAATCTACTTAGTATTCGACTAATGCATGGGCAGCAAATCTAACACACAAAGGAGGATATCACGAAACGCAATTAAATAATTCCAACTCACATGGGTTTCCTCTGGTATTTTAAATTTACATATATAACGAACCCTTATCCCAACCTTTTCTATGGACAAGGAAAGAGCATATAGTCCGGTACTGTTTCAGTACATCCCCTAATCCTTCAACGCTATGAGCACACAAGTCAAGAGTGAGTCAAGTCAGTCAAAGGATAATATCTATCGACTTGTGTAATCCAATATTATCCCTCAATTATGGTACTGTTTCCATTCTTGATTAGTTTTTCTTACGTTCGCATATAAGTTTGTTCTTTTAGCGAACATGAGTTAGTCCCTATCCATAGGAAACCGATTTCGATTCTATTTTGAACATCATCACACGTTTATGCCTCAGTTTATCCTTTCATGGTAATATACGTTTTCTGAGCATGCTGAGCAACTTGTAAGTTGAACGCAGGACTGGAGAGACTTAATTGAATTCAAAAGATTATCCTTTTATCCCTCTTTGGAGTTGTTAATGAAGGTATTAAAAAAGAAATTTGTTCCTTAAGGGACCATCAATTTCTTATAATTTAACTTTTTTCGCCTATGTAGGAATGTTCAAAGTAATTTAATTAAGTGATAAAGATGGATTTCCAGCGTTTAGAAGTCTCGGAGCAAGCTTATCGCTCATCCTTCATATCTTTGAGGAAACCTAAAGACAGTGCTTTAATTTCATATTCTTATTACTTTTATAATGCAGTAATCCAGCAGTCTGCCACCATTATCGCAATTAGGTAGATGCAATTAACGCCTGAAAAGTAAGACTGCTTAAATTTTTTTGAAAGAATCAAATTTGCAAATGGCACCAGTGATAAATTGCATCGAAAAACAAAACACTAAGTTTTAGGTATGATTGGCTTTTCTAGTCCATTAGTGAATTTAATAACGTTCTGTTCCACACAATCTTTAATGTAAAACTCATTTGGTAAAATATGCAATTTCGCGTATTCCTTCTTCTACTTCTTCTTCCTTCGCTTCCTGCAAATAGCGCCTACAACTGTCCCTGTCTATTGACCACGTCCTCCAATTTTGAAATGTGAGCAGCGATGAACTGTCTTCATCAACCGAGTCAGACCAGCGTTTCCTCGATTTCCCCACTGGTCTCCGGCCTTCAGTTCTCCCAACGAATACCTTTTTGGGTATCCGTTGTTCGTCCAAACGATTCAATCGTTGAGTCGTCCGGTTCGTCAAACATTTCATACAGCTCATGGTTGTATCGAATTCGCCATTGGTCCCCGTCTAGCTTCGCTCCGATTATTCGCCTCAGGACCCGTCGCTCAAAGGCGTTCAATATATTTGCGGATGCTTGGGTTAGGGTCCATGTTTCACACCCATAGCATTAAACAGGTCTTATCACAGATTTGTATACTTGGAGCTTTGTTTTCCTGTGTATGCAGCTGGTCTTCCCAATCGTCATAACTGAATCAAATATTTTATTTGCCAGCTGTATTTTTGGGCATATTTCGTCTCTTTTATTGCCTATTTTGGCACCTCACTCACATTTTTGATACTGTATTCGCCAAGTATATTTTGCGTATGTTATTTGAGTTATTTTTCCTCGAATGCATTATGAGCTTTGTTTTATTTTCATTGATTTGTAGCCCTACTAGTTTTGCTTCGCTGTCGTGTTTGGCTCGACTTGTATTGTATAATAATGTACCTCAGGTATCGACAGGTAGCTTCGTTATAACGTACTCCAGAGCCAAATGGAATCGCAATGGAGCCAGTCCATCTCCCTGCTTTAGTCCGATATTTGCGTCAAAGGCATCGGTGAGTAGGTTATTGATGCAGACTTGGGAGGTCGTCGATGTCATTGTCATTTTGGTAAGACGGACTAATTTGGCTGGGATGCCAAAACAAGCATTATTTTGTACAGTACGTTACGGTCAATACTGTCGTATGCTTGCTTAAAGTCGATGAATATTTGGTGCGCGTCTATGTTGAGCTCCCAGCATTTTTCAAGTACCTGATTGACTGTAAACAATCTGTCTATTGTCGATCTATCTGCTCTAAAATCACCTTGATACTCCCCTATGATACTGTTAGCGTATGATCGGATTTTATTTTCTAGGATTTTATAAAATATTTCGTACGCCTCTTTAATTTTCTCACAATAGTTTTTCACTTTTTTTGTTGTCAAATGTGCTGGATGACTTTGTGAATAATTTTATGAACACTGCTGCCACCATATTTGATGAGCATATACCATGAATGTTATTTTTGTTGAAACTCCTTCTTAGAAAAGGAGGAAGATAACTGAAATTTTTTTTTTTTGTTAGGTATCGAGTGTTGTTTTTTTAAGCAAAGCTTATTTTGAAAGCTTCTGCTTGGCTGTTTGTCCTCATCTAAAGTGACTTGCAGCAAATGATATTAGTGTAGACTGATTTGATATGCAAATCAATTCCCTCAACTTTTCTTAATTTCTCACTCAGGTTGTCTTTGGTAATTCATATTCTATGAGTATGTCTATAGCGTCTGTGGCAAAAAATTTTACGGAGGTCCTTGACAACCAGCTGACTTCCATTCTTTCAGACGCATCGCTGAAAACAAGCAATGAGCGGTAATCAAGACTGTAGGAGAAATGTGGCTAGGTCATTAAGCCTGGCACAAAAGAAATGAGTGGTTCGATGATGAATGCCATATTGCGTTTACTTAAAAATAACCAAGCATACAAGCAATATCTACGCAAGGAAACCAAGACAAAGAGAGAAAATCTCAGAAAAGTAGCGAACAAGATATGCAGAATTAAGAAAAAAAAAATACCGTGACGACCAATTGAGAAGCATCGTTGAAAGTCTAGCGAGCAGCAACACAAGACAGGCATACAAAGTAGTGAACAACTTGAAACGAGGTCATTGCTCTGCCATGATGATGTCGGCAACGTCATAGCTGGTCGGAACAGGATTAAGGAAAGATGGGCATCATATTTCAAGAACCTCTTTAATCTTCCGGAGCCTGAAGATATTCCCGGGGAGCTCCCATTGGCCCCACCTACTTTGGATGAAGTTTGTTCTACCATCAAGTGCCCAAAAGGACAATAAAGTACCAGGCAATGATGAGATTCCAGTGGAGCTCATCAAATATGGTGGCAGCCATTCATAAAGCAATTCAGTATATTTGGCGAATAAGAATACATGCCGAACGAGTGGAGCGAATCAGTTATATTCTCTATCTACAAAAAAGGTGACAAGCTACAGTGCGAAAACTGTAGAGACATGCATATCACTGCAGGATACGGCGTTCAAAATATTTTCAAAGATCTTAGAAAACAGAAACAGATCATACGCCAACAGTATCATTGGAGAGTTTCGAGGTGGTCTTAGAGCAGATAAATTGATGTAGAGGTAGACTAATTGCTTACAGTCAAGCAGATACTTGAAAAATGCTAGGTGTTCAATATAGACGTAAACCAAATCTTTGTTGACTTCAAGCAAGCGTACAACAGTATTGATTGTAACATACTGTACCAATTAATGCTTTGCTCTAGTATCGCAGCTAAATTAGTCCATCTTATCAAAGTGACACCCTTCTTAGTCCACATATAAGAGGTGGCAGTCCGATTGGCCAAAAATTTGCTCCACCGAGGAGCTTCAACGGCCACTCTTACCTATAAAGAGTTGCATAAATTGGTTGTGGAGGTAGAGGCCACCCCCAATTCGAGACCGTTGATCTCAATGTCGGACGACCCAAACGACTTAATTCATTGGTGTTAATTCGATCGGATTTTCTCATTGAAGAACTCCTAACAGTCAGTTACTGGCAGTCTACATGCCCAGTGAAACTTATAAACCACCTTAAACTTGAAATTCCTCACAGCTGCGGTGGTCGCAAGAGTATTTGGCTCAACTGCTGCATCGTGTAAAATGGAGACAGGTATACTACATTGCAATCACAGGAGCAGTGGTCAGCGTAAGCAAAGACAACACTGGGATGAATATGAAGATGTACAAAGGTGCTGGCCGATGTCAAAACCAGATCCAGAATACTGAAGAGCTCGATTCACAAGCAGGCCCCACTACCAGTGCACAATAACACACTGTCAGATGAAGCACCACCAGAAGCAATTACTCCAACATCAGCGGGAGATGGACATCAGATGAGCAATGATGGCAATCTGACCGCGAGGCAGTGATTGGTGTGATTGGGAACATCAATCGTGGCTCTTCTCTTGACGTGTCTGCTGATCCCGTTGGTAAGACCTAATCCTAGCTTGAACTGAATTACGACGTTGTCATTGCAGATGACACTAGCCTCCCTCTGCCTGCAGCGCATTCAATCTTCCATCCTGGATATTATGATGGATACCCAACATGGAAATTTCAATCCAGTACTATTGGCGCAGCCACAGGTCAGTGCAGAGATGACAACCATCAGGGACTATCTGCCTGACAATCAACATCTGCCCGTGGCTTGTTAGAATTTTCTGAAATTGTTCAAATTGACATAAATCAAGGCTAAGGTGACTGCAGAATTTAGCATTTTGAGCTTAGTATTCCACTGGTTAGTGTATTGATATTCGAACTTTACCGGCTCTTTCCGATACCAATTTAAATTACCGAAATCACAGTATATAATCATCAGTCCACATCGCGACGTGTATTTTTTGTTGACCGAGGCAGAGTTCGGTCCTGCTACTGGATGGACACAAATCAAAGACATATAAATATATGGACGAGCAACGAAAATCTGTGTACTCGTCCATGTGAGAAGCAAATTTGCCACATAAATAAGTTATAAATAACTTACGCTCTCGAAACTATATGATTCTCTCTGCTTCTCCTTCCCCTTTGTTTCCAGACAGGTTTTTCTTTCCTCTCTTCAGAAGAATCACTTCCCCCACCGACACCCGCGCACACCGATAAAACTTCATTTCACGTGCACACGATCGCGCCTTCACACAACAACGACTCTCACAGAAAACTAGAACGTCAACGCAAAAGAAAAAGAAAGAGAGGCGAAACACACGGGAAAACTCATGTGTCAAAGCGGATGGAAAATTCGTAAATTTTTAATAAAAACAGTGAACTCAAGTGCCGATTTCGTACATGCGAGCTTCAAATTATAAACTTTTGAAACGTGAACGTGTTTCGGAGTGAATAAAGTGCAAAAACAAAAGCATATCACTTCAAACCTCAACTTCAAACAACTTTAGCGAAGGTTGCTAATTGCTTCGGCTCTCACGACCGGTTGCGGATCCAGTACTTTCAATATCTATGACCCAAATATTCACATTTGCCAACAGACTCATTCGGTATACCACAAGGAGGCCAAAATGAGCACTTGCAAAGTAGTCCTGTTAAAAAAGATATCGCCCACTGCTGAGTACTAGTTGATGGAGCTACCTGCGTCGTTCTTGTGGACCAACATTCCACAGTCATATAAGTGGATCTATACGTTCAACTGTCAATTATCTTGCATAGCTCTGATGCTGTAACGATTCAAGGTCGTCGCATCTGCTAAAGCATCATATAAACATCGCACACGGGGGTACATTACCGTATGGAAGCTATCAGCCAGGAGGCCATGCAAATCACCAAACACCTTAAGCCGTACACCGTGGAGATCATTAAGGTGCAAAGTTGACTACAGGCACAGGATCCTTCCTGGGATAACCAGCTCAATATGCATGATGTCCACCAGTACTCCATGCAATACTTGAGGCTCATCGTGCTTGGCGCAAGACAAAGAGTGCACGTTGTCGCCCATGAACTAGAAGACCTGTTCCACTCCTCCAAAGATATAACTAACCTCACACACTTGCTTATGAAAAAACTATGCATGTTTTGTATAAATATGAATGATTTCTTATATAGGGTTTTGCATGAGGGGCATAAAAATTTCGTATCTTTATATGAATGCATCTTTAAACTTTTTTAATGAACTGTCAATATCGAAACGTTAACTAAAGTCAACATTTTCATCATGGTAAAGTTCACGAACCAGCAACGTTTGGAAATTATTTAAAATTACTTTTAATAACTAGTATCGAAAAATCATCAACAGCAATAAAGCAACTTTCTGGTTTTGTTAATAAGCAAAATATGCATTTTTGGTCACTATTGCATCCGCAAAAAATTACTGTTTGGTGCGGTTCTCATGCCGTAGATGTGATTGGGCCGTATTTTTTCGTGGATGAAAAAGACCATAATGTTACCGTCAATGGAGAGCACCATCATGTTAAGTTGGAAGATTATTTGTGGCCAGAATTGGATGAACCTGACATCAACGATATGTGGTTTCAACAAGACGGTGTCACTTGCCACACAGCACGCCTCATAATTGATTTATTGAAATTTATTTATTTATTGTTACGAGGTATGACAATTAATCGCGGGCTTTGTTCTGCATTGTTCACACATTTCTTTTAGCACCCAAACATGTGTCCGTCTATATATCTCACTCGTGCGATCTATTTTAGGATACGCATGTCAAATATGGTCTCCCCATCACACATACCTTTTGCACGCGGTTGAATCCGTACAGAGAAAATTTACTCGCTCGCTTTTCTATAAATTCAAACTAGCCTACCGTTCCTATCATGATCGTCTTATCTACCTTGGCATCCTTTCCTTAGAGGTGAGGCGACAATACCTCGACCAATGTTTGCTCTTCAAGCTTATTCGCGGTTACTTATCATCAAATGTTCAAGATGCTATTTTCATACGTTCTCCATCTAACACTAGATCTACCCAGTTCTACTCCATTCCTTTTGCACGGACAGATATTTATTTCTATTCGCCATTGGTCCGAGTCGTCCGTGACCATGAATACCTTCAGCTTGGTCCTCCTTTGGAATCGCTTGAAATTTTCAAGTCCAACCTACGGAGAATTCTTAACATGTAATTTTCAATTGCGTTTTCTTTTCATAATTATTGAATTGTTATTTTGATATATGGTAATTCCTTACTTCATTTTCTGGATCTATTTTGTAATCGGAAATTTTTCTGTAAAATGGATATAAATAATATAAAATAAAATTAAGTAATAAGAGGTATGCCGCGCTTGTGGTAAACCTGCTACCTTGAAATTTCCTTCCCCTTCCCCAGCATCCTTTCCCTCCCCATTTATACATTTACCATTGCTCTAGCTTGTTTAGTTCGAATGCTGTATCATGTTGAGTGGACGTGTGTTGGTGGTGCTCTTCACGAAAATGGAGAAACAAAATCAAGAGCAACGCGTCACGATAAAATTTTTGCGCCAGATTGGGCGAAGCAGTGTACGCTGAATTTGTAAAAGTGCATGGTAATAGTGTTCTTAGTCGTGCCCAGGTGTTTCGGTGGTATAAAGAGTTTAAAGAGGGGCGTGCAAGCGTGGAAGGCGTGGAGCGGGAGACCAGTCGAGGTGCAGACTGCCGCGAATGTGCAGCGTGTGCGTGTCCTTATCCGTAAAGATCGGAGTTTAACAGTTCGAATGCTAGCCTCGGAACTGGGTATGAACCATGAAACAGTCAGACAAATTTTAACTGACGATTTTGGGATGAAAAAGTTATGCGCGAAGATGGTTCCAAAGAATCTTTCTAACGAGCAAAAGCAGCGTCAAATGACCATCACAGGAGACTGTTTGGAACAAGTGGAAAATGATCCCACGCGATGATTGTTCCCTAGAACAAAATCCCCCATTTTGAGTCGATCACGGATATCGAGCTGGCCGTGGTGAGGGTACTCGCGGACATCTCAGTCGAAGTGTTCCAGAAATATTACGAAGCATGGAAAATGCGCTGGAATTGTTGCATAGCTGCCCAAGGGGACTACTTTGAAGTAGAGAGTGTTGTAGAATAAATTTTAAATATACGTTTTCATGGAATCAGTCTCATTACTTAATTGCCACTCCTCGTATGTCCTTAATGGGAAACCCTATGCAAGCACTATGTTGCATGCATAATACAAATCATCGATTCAGACAATCACAAAGCTTTTTTCGAATCCTAGAGTGGTTACAAGATCTTTTTGGTAGGAGCACTCTTTTGCTTACTTGACTTGTTTTTAATATTATGTTTTCCGAAGCTTTAGTTGTGGTACAGGGAAAATGAGATACCCAAAGAATGTTATCTCTTTTCGCGTTTGTGGTTGGTCCATATAAATCTATTTCCGAATTGTGGGTATTGAGTTTGAGTCGCTTTGTAACTCGGGAGGTTGTTGTCGTAATTTATTTGTAATGAAGATTATTTATGTCTTGTTGTGTCATCGGCATATAGGGAAGTATGAACGTTGTGTGGCAGGCGTGGTAGGTCCGCAGTGTATAGGGTGTACAATATTGCGGAGAGTGGTGATCGTTGTGCAACTTCAGCTTGAATTGGTGGCATATTGGATAGTTTGCCGTCAGTTTTGACGGAAAAAGATCTGCCCTGTAGCAATGAGTTGATAGTTTTTATCAAATGGAATGGGCTATTCATACTCGTACATTTTAAGGATTAGCTCTGTGTGCTAGATTTTGTCAAACTTGTTAGAACTTGTCTAGTAGCCAATTTAGCATAGTATTCTTCAAACAGTCAAAATATGGGGATGTTTGTTTATTTAACGTATTTCTCATATGTTTTAGTTCAAGTAAAGCTACTGAATAGATTCTGTTAGTGCCTGCTGTCCGGGAAGCTAGCAGTTTTTGTGCTGAATACTCAATTTCATCTTTAAATTCATGGTTCTCTCCAGGGAAATCGTCCTCACAGAATTGCAGTTCAAGAGTGTCTGCAAAGGCTTCAGCTTTATCCATGTTGTCATATTTGAGACCATTTGGCAAATGAATGGGAAGAGTATTTATTTTATTTTTCAGCCTAAAATATTTTTAAAAAGGCGCCAGAAGCTACTATCTCCATATTTGAGGTTTGCAAAAACCCTTCCCATATGGCGTTACGAACTTCATGGATCTGATCACGTACTTTGTTGGCTAACCGGTTGGTTTTGTTTTTAAGCCAGGATCGCTCGTGTTCCATACCTGCCCACATAGTCGATTCCTCTTCCGTATTAAGAGCCTAATATCCTGAGGGAATTCATTGGGATTATGTTCCCCTCACGGAGTTCAAGCTATATTATTTTCCTTGGTAAGTAGAGTTTTGTTGGTGTTTTTCAATGCTTTTGTCTACATCACAGGCTGAATTAAACTGCTAGATGAGGCTTTCTGAGGTCAGGACAACCTTAAAAGCTTGCTCATTTGTAACTTACTTTACTTTTAAATGCTCATCAAGAAGATTGCCTCTATTAAGAAGCACACCAATTTGTGGTCAGAAGAGAGCTCAACAAGTTGTTCAGATATCATGGTGAAAATCTCACGAGATTCCAAAGCCTAAAACCTAACTAGAAGCCCGACCGTAGCTCGTTGGTTCACTTGGCATGTGTAGTCTTCTGTCAATAGGGATGGTTAATCTGTTCAACACAATTGCTTCTTACAGCACCCCAAAAATTTTGATAAGCATTGAAATCATCTATCACAAGAAGTGGGCCTTCCAGCTCAAAGAGGGAGGTATGGTCTCGAGAGAAAGCCTTACTTCGAGAAGGTTTTTACAGTGACATAACTACAAATTCAAATAAGTTCATTTTTATTTTGGTTGCAATTGTCTCAACGCGTTGTAGCTGTGGAGTTTCAAGCAGGTAATGATTCACATTTTTTCTCACGAGAACAGTCATTCTACTTCTCCTTCTTGTCAATGTATAATTTCTGTACCAGTCTTTTTCTGCAGGGTGAGTATGGAGATGTGATTCATGGGGGAAGTCATTAGGTGTTGTGGTACAAAGAAACCCTACACCATTGCAGCCATAATTTTTTGTATCATAAGTTGCATCTGTGAATGCATTTTGATGAAAAATTGCTCCATTTTTGGTGGAGTGAATATGGTTTGTAGCTGGGAAGGAGCTGAGGTAATCTTGATGGTGGTTGGCTAAGGGAAATTCGCACTTGATTGTTTTTTTGGTTTGGGGGGGTAGTTTGTACAAAAGATTTTCTAACGTTTATGTGATTTTGGGAAATCCTTAATTGTTGTTGGCGTATTCTTCTACACAATCGATACACTTATGTTTTTCAGTTATTTACTTTTTGCAGTGTGTAAAGTGATGAAAGACATCACACTTTACATAGTAAGGTTGAGCTTGGCGGTTCCTTGATGAATCACCAACCTGTTGATAGTTCTGACCCATAGCCTGATCATTGCGTGGTTTCATAGATTCAACTTGGTAGATAAGATGATAGATTGATCTGACACTATAAATTTCAGTTTCTGCCTTCAGTAGGACGGGTTTTACCGATTTTGAGGGTTCGGACTGAAGTTGTATGTATAAAACTTCAACTAGGTGGAACTGGGTTGAAGATCCTCTTTGATTTTTTCTTCTGGTAGACCGTGAAGTCCACGAAATACCACATCCAGTTTCTTATCCTCGGAGAGGAGATATGTATGATACTGCAAGCTTTGCTCGATTAGTAACTTTGTTATTTTTCTATGATTTGTGGAGCATTGAGGTATGATCTGGATGCCCAGATATACGCAATTGATAGACTTGTATTTGATATTCAACTGCTTTATAAGCGTTGCTATTTTTGTGACAGTTTTAGAGGGTACCTCATTAAGAACATTCTAACGTTTCTGTGGCTCTTTTCGTTTGCTTGTTGAAACTGATGCCAAGGGTGTGAGGAAAGGAGTTTGTGAGATGTTTTTAATCCGCCATTTTTGAAAAAGAAACGGTTGGTTCTGGAGTTGCAGAGCCGGAAAATCTTGCAAATTTTTATGTTAGTCTACAGTGTTATGATCAAACTCGGTAGCTTCTTCCGAAGAAGAGTTAAATCAGAGAGATCGTAGACATATAGCTTTACTTTTTCCATAGAGTTTCGATCTTGTGGAATCTAGACTATTCACCTAGATTTTCGCCATTAATTCATTGCGTTGTCTTTTAGCTCTTTTCGAGTTTCTCTGAACTAATGATGAGTAAGTCTCAGCTCTGTAAGACCTTCCTCTAGTCGTTCGTTACTAGTTTTATTATTTTCAAGAAGAAACCAGTTGAGCGCAAAAACGTACACCGAACATTTTTCTTACCTTTTGGAGAACTCTGCTTCTGATATCTTCCATCCATACACACACACTTCACTACAACTTCACTATCACTTATCAACCATATTTTAATTACCGTACTGATGACCGGGTTCCACAAGGCAAAGAGTCTTTGAGGCAGTATGCAGCGAGCAACGAAGCAAATTATTTGGAATTTCACTTGGAATTTTTATGGAATTTTCCGGAGTTATAGGGAACAAAAGGCAGCCAAGCGCCTGGATAAGGCACGTAGAGTGACTGCAAAGATTTATCGGCACAAAGATTGGTTGAATTTGGATTTTTGGATTTTCCGAGAGTAAGAAGTAGTCGAGAATTGTTTGTTTTTGTTTTAAGCGCAATGACCGGAATGCTAGGAGCGAGCAGAAGGCGTCACATTTCAACTGAGATATTGGAAAAAAAATTTAATATTATTATCATTATTTTTATCTGTGTTAATTGTTATCCTTTTCATTGTTTTTTCAGTAGAATTATTTGCTTTTTAGTTTTTTAGTGACTAGATAATAAAGGTCGTAGTTGCTTTTATTTTTCCGCAACAGTATTCAATGTAAAATACGATGAGCTTTCTGCCGCAAAATCAAGATTCACGCGGAAAGTCAAAAACCATTTGCAGCGTTTTTGCGAAAAGTTTGGGGGGATGTTAAAGAAGAGTACATTTTGGACTTGCTTGCTTGTTGGAAGATGCAACGGCAAATACTCGAGGATTCCAGCGATATCGAAGTAGATGAAGGAGGAAATGTTACGGACAGTGGTGATGATGAAGAGGCGATTGTTAAGCCAGATAAGGAAGGAAGAAAGAGGCCAATGGGGTCTTGAGCTCAGGAACCCACTTCAAAGGTATCTATGACCCTTGAAGTACGTGAGTAGGATTTTGCCTACCTTAAAAAAGGTGGCAACAGTAGCTTCTGCCAGTTTTACAGGGGCCTAAGCCAAATGTAAGGCCCAACCTTGAGGGTAATAAATGGAAATCTAAAAGTCAGGGCACCTCCCATAGTGAAATATAGACTTGACCTGAAGGTTTTCAGAGATAGCGTGAAAATGGCGTGTATCCGGAATACAGCGAATATGCCAGAATTCAACGTAATGATGAACGGCTCATTATGAATTTCACTCCACCCTACAACGGCTGACGATCATAAAAGCCTATTTAGAAATGTGCAAAATTGGCTTGTTACTCTTACAGTCTTCCAGGAGGGAGAAAATTGACTCTCCTACTCAAAGGTGTATACAGTTTACATGACAAAAATGATATCGTGGCTGAGCTGAAGGAGCGTCTTGGAGAAGATATCTAATCAGGTAAAATGTTAATGGCCGTAGCCTCTAGGAGGGAAACAGAACGCTTTCCTCTGTCTTAGTCCAGTTTAAGACAGACTGAAGTGAGCGATGGACATAAAGTTCCTACTATACACTATCTGTAAAAAGTAAAGCTTTTCAGTGCATTAATTGCTAAAAATTTGGGCTCGTTGCATCTAACTGTGGAATTGAAGTTACGTGCGGAAAATGCAATAGGCCACACAGACCCGATGAGTCTCCACTCTCGAAGAATGAGAAAAAAGGAGAGATTTTGTGTGTCAATTGAAATGTCAAGGGACACTCTGCAAGTTTCAGAGGCTGTCCTTAAGCAAAAGAAGTTAAGGAGAGGAGCAAAAACTTCCAAAAGAAAAATAGAGAAAGGAGGGATTTCACCAGCGCCTCTATAAAAAATAGTATACAAGTGGGGTACTCGTACTTTAATTGTTTGCAAGGTGAAAAGAAGAAGCTTACACTACAGCCGTTACCCAAACAATAGCCATTGCAACAACCAGCAGTCACAGAATTGAAATACGGGTTTGAGCACTGACCCTCGCCAATTTTTCGAGTGTGGTTTGCTCACACTCATTCGTAAAGTAGACTAATTCATTTCGCACTATAAAAAACTCACTAATTCTAGTGAGAAAAAGGCTGCGTATTTCGAATTCGCCTTCAAAGTATGTTATAGTGATAAGTTCCATTAAAGTCTCCACCCTCAATATAAGTTCACTAGCTTCACGCTATAAAAAGAATTCTGTTAAAGAATATTTGAACTCCCATAGACTGGGCTTCTTGTTTATATTAGAACCAAGATTTAGAAAAAGACATCTGGTAAAAAAAAACAAGATCATCAGGCGTGATGATCCAGAGGGAATTTTTGGAGTTGCTATTACCTTCCAAGGCTGAAATGTACAATATTAAAGCAGATATAATAAGTTCCATGCTCCATGTTCGATATAGATATCCGGTAGGGTAGCTCATTGATAACTTGGAAGCAGTGCTCACCCTGTGCAAAAAATTTCTATTTCTATTCCATGGAAGGGGAATTCAATATGAAGCATCCCTCATGGTTTACAGCTATCTCTCACTGGGTTCAATTAAATATGGATCTCATATTGATTGCCCCGAAAGAGTCTATCTTCCACCAAAGCTCATCTTTTATTGACTTTTTCATTGTGTCTGCCAATCTGGTGAATCTTTCCCACATTTAGAAGAATTTTAAGTGTGGAGCTTTTGACGACAAGTCAAACTTAAGTTTACAGATCTGCAACTTTTCATTTTATACAAGCAAGCAGATTGGGCAGCAAGTAATGCTGATCTTGATAGAAAATTTCGATTGATAGATTGAAAAATTTTTCTATGCTTGAAGTTGATGAGGATCTCCATCAAGAAATCCTTGACAAGCTGCCTTTATTGAGATTTCCCAGAAGACATAGTTAGCTTAGAAAATTCCTCGTAAGGATTTACCACTGTAATTTAATTATGGTCAACTGGGAGTATGAACGTATTCATTTAGTGATCATGTCTGTACGCCAAATGATCCCGAGGGAAACTACGGCTTTTTCGAACAAGTGATTTGAACAGGCCTGGAAAGTACCATACCAGGTCCTTGTATGTTTCTTCATATCAGTAGGATAATTGACAAAAAAATGCTGCACAGGGCCCTAACTTATGATCGTTCCATGCTCGTGTCTGAAAAATCCATTGCTGACTATCGCAAAATATTTAGCAAAAGTTCCTCATGGAGAGAAAGCAGGTAAAAAGTGTTCCGTTACCTCGTTAGTTAGCAGTTGCATAACAAATATAGAGAAGGCCTATGAGCAATTGTGCTTGACCAGGTTCTCTGATTCGAATTCCTCTGATGGTCTGTTTGTTAGTTTTGAGAGACTCACTTAGTTGGTATTGGAGCAAAATTCCAAAAAATCAACAGGGGCTGATTGAATCTCCAATTATATGCTTAAAATGTTTCCTCAAATTTTCTTTGTTCTCCTTGTAATCATTCTGGAAACTTGCATCAACATTACTACTTCCCTGAGCAATGAAAATGTGCAAAAATATTTGCAATCTCCAAGAAGTCGGGCAGTTCTGATGTAGCCGATACTCGTCCAATTTTGCTGTTTTCAAATATTAGTAAGCTGCTTGAAAGGGCGATAATTTAAGGTATTAGCCAATTTTCGTTAGGGGCAAACTTCAAAAAAGCCCAATCTCCGGCGGATGCTCTAATTGTGTTGCAAGCCGATATAATGAGAAGATGACGCATCAATAAGCTTGTTGTAGCTTGCTTAGTGACTCTGTATGGGTCAATGGGCTTCTCTACAAAATGATTAATTTTGTTTTTGCAATGGCTGGTAGAGCTAGGTCTGACCCATTTCGCATTGACTCAGAGTTCCCACAGGGGTCTATATTAGGGCCGTTTCTGTTCAATATATTCACCTCTGACATCCCGGGCAGAAGAGACAAATATAAAGCCAGAATCCAGGTGAACCTGTTTGCTGACGACTGAGCACCATTTACGCTTTACTAAAAGCAAGTTCCGAGAATACTTAGAATCTTTTAGTGCATGCTACCATGAATGAAGAATCAAGGTTAAATGCAAAGAAAATTTCATTAATTGCATTCAAAAACTCCCACAAAAACGTTTGTCGTCGTACAAGAGGCATATGTGACTCAAGAATTAAGTTGCATGCGCAGATCGTGCACTGCTCCGGGCAAGCAAAGCACTCTTTTCAGGTAGCAGTCAACAGTAGCAAGCGAGTCAAGGTTTGGCTTATAAAACTCTGATTCGTCCGACCATCACATATGCGGTGATGATATGAAAAGCAACTCCGAAAACAAAATGGGGCAGGATAGGTTTAGATAGCTCTACATAAGGGAGGACGGACGGTGTTGCCAAATCAGGGCATTTTATCATGAGGCAGCAATAGATCCAATCAAATCATATGCGGAGAAGCTAGTGGCATCAGCATTAAGGAGAGCAGTGGAGCATAAGGCCGAAGCAGTTATGGCACCATTTTAAAATATTGTTTGTATTGAAAATATGAATATTGTAAATTAAAGTAAATTGATTGATTTTTGAACTCCGGGAAAAACCCTAAGGCACAACCCGTATGAATATTGTTAGGCTAAGTCGTTTATGAGTTGTATATACTTAAAAAATTAAAAGGCACCCAATAAAGATCTTTAATCTCTAATCCTAGAACAGAAGTCAAGTAAGAAAACTTAAAGTGAAATCTTTTGGTTGTGTAAGAAATGGGACTCTTGTCCTTTTCAAGTACTGAACAAGTCTCAAAGTCTTGCCGAAGGCAATTATTTTTGAGAAGTAATTTATGTCTACAACTATTCTTTAAAATCAAGTTAATTTCCCAACCCAATCCTACAAATTACCTCCTTTACTATGATCTTCATTTCATTTAAGCAAAATAATGCTTTCTAGGTCATTGACCAATATAATTCTCATTAAATCTTTCCAATTCTTTCACGAAATTTTGTAATAAAATTATGAAATAATAAAAATGTCTGAACAACAAAACTGCAAGAGTTATCTCGAATGAATGGGTAAAATCTATTCTAGCTGACGCGTGCACAACGAGGTCAAAATCATCGTTGTGATTTATATGAGTGCAATTCGTGTCACTACTCGCCACTCTCTGCATGAGGATGTACCTCAGTCTGAGGACCTAGTGCCGCCTGGCTGGCCAGGTCTTCCTCTTACTAGCCTGTCATTGAGCTCGTTCATTTAACGTCGCTCTTTCATAGCAGAAATACCAGTCGGTAACAAGGACGAACATTTTAATATTTCACTCCGAACTTCCATTATTTGGAGCACACTTAAAAGTGTGAAGGACACATTAAATTTTCCGCCTTGTTGTTGTTCAGCGAAAAGTAGCACTTTTCAACGACAGCTGAAATTCGGTTGGCGCAATGAAAAAGGCATTTCAATAATGGAACTTAGGTGAGGGTACTCGTTGTGATTGTCGTGGAAGCGTTATGAGTGATGTTGATGGTGTAGCAATAAAAAAGTTATTCTGGACAATCAATCCCGTGAGGTTTAATTATGAAAGTTTTTATTGGAACTCATTGATACGATGTGATTCATGAATTATTAACTTAGCGACAACACGTACATCGTTGCCGTTCTTGCAAATTTGAAATCTTTTTCCCCAATCTCTTATCCGAATAGATTTACATATTTCATCAAAAAAACTATTTAAAGGTTCCCAGAATTAAAGGACGATTCGGTATCAAATTGAAACTATTTCCCAAACTATCATGCGTCATTCCCTTGATGGAAATTACTTCACATACGAGTTCACTAAATGTGAATGCACTTCACAATTCATTCATTGCAGTAACTCCTGTTGAATACGTATGAACTTGTAAACTTGGATTCAGAGTAGTTGAGCGAAGAACCTGGCATGCATACTCGTAGCCTGGGGGAAAATGTCATCGGCAATATAATAATAAATTCAATTAAAAAGCACTTACTAGTTTTACCCCAGCACAATTTGTAGTTGAAAAGTTCTTCAAATGTTTGATTTAACTCAATAAATGCAATAATGAAAGTTCATCTTGAAGATGGTTTCGACGATGTCGTCTTGGGAATGTTAAAAATACATACAAAGAATGTTCGTATCCGTTTTCAGGGTTTTGTAAAATAATTTTACAAAACCCTACTAAAATCGCGTCCTGTCTGTCCGTCCGTGTGTCGCAGCAGTTTTTCTCGGAAACTACTTAAGCTAGAAACATCAAATTTTGTATGTAGGTGTAAAGTGGTGCTCTCTTCAAAGTTCAACTAATAAAAAAATTTTATAAGGTGTTTAGGGGGGGGTCTCCCCATATAGGGAAGGTAGCCGATACTTGATAAGAACTTTTCAAAACAGGTCTTAGTTTGGCAATGTTTGCTTCGAGGGGCGAACAGGGAGGGGGAACACACGAAAAATTTGTGTCCCCCCCTTGCGATTGGACACCTGTGATCCGAAAAATCTGAAGAAAATCAGGAATGTAGGCCTTGGTGAGTACAACAACAACAAATACGTTAGAAGTCGCAATTCGCTCAACTTTGTTAGTAATAGTATGATTTATCGATTTTGTGTTTCTTTGAATGAAATTCAGTGAGTAGATGACTGTTTATAAGATTAATCTATCCTAAAAGTTTCATAAAGATTGAATCATATTTAGCGAAGTTATATCGGTTTGAATTTTCCTGTATTACTATGGAACAATATGCGCTGCATTTATTACTATGGCAACATATGGCTATGGAACAACATGCGCTTTTTACCGACTCAGACACTACAGTTTTGCTACGATTTGCATTCAAATTTCAGGAATGATAGGTGTCATGTATATCTTTGAGAATTGGTTCAGCTAGTGGTATCAGTAATCGTAAAACAAAATAGCGGCTGTTTTAAATGCGAAGATTGAATAATTTTGAGTTATTTTTTCCCAACTTCAACGTTTAAGGTGCACGCTTTGAACACTTGATTCAATTTAATGAATAACTGAAGATGAGTACCCACAATTAATACTCATAGGTGAAACAAGTCAAGGAGGTGGGAGATAGCTCCTAGCAAAAGGGTTTTGTAACCATTCTGGATTCAAAAAAATTGGCCATTAATCGATGATAACAGTACAGGAGAGTGGCTCCTGAAAAAAAAAATCCATCAAAGGTAGCCGATATGAGTATGAAATGAAAATTTTTATGCGAGCTTTTCAAAACAGTTCGTAAACTGTCAGTTTTTGCTTCAGTGGGGGCACAGGGGGGAAACACATGAAAAATGTGTTTCCTCCCTCGCGAACATCTGAAATAATTATCAAGGGAAATATTTATGAGTATAACAATACCAAAAACCGAAATTCGTTCAACTTTGTTAATAATAGTATGATCTTCGTATTTCATATTTTCTCCAATAAAATCGTCTTTGACATGTTTCTTGATTGGATTCGATCTGGTGACTACATTTTGTAAATTGAATACAAAACCCTTCTGACATGAGCGTAGGTCTGTTTACCCAACTTGTTAATTACAATATATGGTGGAATTATTTTTTCACAAAAAAAAACGTTTTAGGAAATCTCTCCTGACTGGGATTTCATTGCGATATGTCCAAACACGAGTAAGGAATGAATACGCAAATCACGCATTCCCAATTACAGCTAAACAAATAAAGCGGCATTTCTACACTTTGTACTTTGCATTTCTATACTGACTGCTATGACAAGTGAAATTGTTTATAAATACACAGGAACTTGTACAGAAATTATTAGTATTATTTACTAGTATATGGAGTTGGGTCTAACTTCATAAGTTCTTTTTAAAAATTCAAAATTGTTTAATTTGCTTAAAAATTATTATAAAAATAAACATTAAAAATTAAGAATTTCTTTGATTTGTTGAATGGAAGTATTCATAGAACCTAACCATTTTCATAGGTCTTACTTTCACATGTCTATTTTAGGAAAGAATAAAAATCTTTTGTAGATTTCAAATCCTGAATTCAACTTCCTAGCATTTGTTGTGCATGGACGTGTTTTAAATTGCTCCTGTCAAAAGTTTTCAAAAATTGAATTAATTTTTTAATACGTCAGGCCGAAGCTAATTTTAATCGGAAAAAGCATATATTGTCGAAGCGATAAACTCAGGAAATTTATATTGAATGTTATTTTACTTCAATTTATAAAGAAAAGTCAAGAGCCCGAGAAAACTTCAGGACCGCTGGTATGGAGGAGCTAATGACTTCCCACCGTTGGAGCAGCTTGGAGAAACAACGAATATGAAACTGGCGATAATCAACAATAGAAAACACAATAAAGAAAACTTCGCAGATGACGGATGCATGCTAAACATAATAGCGGACAATCAACAAATTATCAAACTTCAAAAAGAAAAGATAGAGTCTCTTAAAGATCTATTCAAGAAAGGGATGAAGCCTCAAAAGACGTAGCCGCAAAATCAGGTGCAACAGGTAACAAAGGCGAAGAAAAGTGCAAAGCAAGAAAGTCCAGAACAAGTGTTAAGTGCTGGTGGCATCAATGAGAGACAAAATTATTTTGCAGCACTGGACGGATAAACATAAGAAATGAAAGTTGAAGAGAGCATCGAAGATGATTCTAATCAACATGATGATATAAATTTTATTCAGCATTAAAAAAATAAAAATAACGAGAGAAAACCAGCTCGCAGTTCTGCTGGTCCCTCTGAGAAAGCCACCGAAAACGCAGAAAAAGTTCAGTCAATGAATGTGTTCGGGCAAAGTGGAAAAGATGTGGTATTGCATTAAAAATATTACGCTACACCAAGCGATCCCAGCTGGGGTCCCGTCTAGCCCATAGAGATGGGATAGGAAAACGCCAACACTAGTATTGTGCTAAGAAGCCAATTGGCGAGCTTTAGTTCGCGGGAATGGTCCTTTCACTAAAATAACTGCTGGTGGCATTTATTCGGCTTGTCAAGCCACTTATCACCACTTTCACTGAAGGAAAAAACATCAACCACGCAAATTTTGGATCCTCAACAGAGAGGATTCTTATTTTCTTTCACTAAAGAAAATCAACTGAGCAGATTGAGATCCCCGACGGAAAGGATTCTTATCCACTCCAGGCATAATCTACGCCTTCCACCAACACTATGTGCTCCACGCGCGATCACACTGGCTGAAAAACTTTCACAAACACGAAAATTTCGTATTAAAAAATCAATTGATCATTCAGACATAATTGCAAGTATCATGCAATGTTATTATTTATAAACTCAAATTCCTAACACTTACCACATTTTCCTTAATCCCAATGTGGAAGGCCCCATCGATGGTCGAATTCCTCGCACTTTAGCTCGCTCACTGCCTGAATCAATTATTTTCCTTGTTGTCTGGAGGAAATTTTCCTTTGTTGCCTGATTAGATTCTTTGGAGCTCCTTCTAATATTCGCAGCTGTCTGCTCGATGTGATCCCTCTATTTCGCATGTTCTTTCTTCTTCGCTGTCTATGTATCCGTAAAAGAGCTCGCTTCTGCCGTTGCTGGCTCTTTTATCACCTTGATGCAACGGGTCGTTGACTTGAGTTGAAGAACCCAAATTCAAGGCCACAACATTCCCCATGGCTGCTCAACCTGACAGCATTTGCCTCAGACGAAAACCCAGTTTTTCTTGGTGGCCATTTTTCTTTCGCGTCCAGTCGATAACAACCATATCAACTTGTTTTGGTTGAAGTGTCAAGTCGTGTTTAAGTGCACGAATATTTATGTCCATCGCGAAATATTTCAAAATAAAGACGGTACGCGCTTATGTTGGCATGTTAGGTTTGCCTTGTCGAGTCTCAGTGGCCCTATTCATTACCGGTGCCATGATTGTGTCCGCGATGGGACATTTCGGTGTGTCGGGCGAAAAGTCCAAGGATTTCGTAAGTACGTATTAATTTAATTTGAAATCCTGTTTTAATAACTGCGAACCCGTCGATCATCAAATACTTTCGTTTTCAGAAATTCTTCCATTTTGTCTTTCATACCACCGTCAGTCTCCCGATAATACTTTTATAGCTTAACAAATCCCTAGTGTGCGCTGCCATCGGTGTGGTATGACGGATGATAATTTCAACAATCTTGAAATTCATCGTTTTCAATCCAAAGACTTTGTTCCAAATTGAAAGCATTTTCCTTGCGCTTCTCACGTACATCAATGTGTTGATAAATATCCTTGCACACCTTCCACGTTACTGTTAAGTGATCCGCCCCTTTACTCAATGGTCTTATGATGGCTTCACTTTGATCCATGCACTCCATTATTTTGATAACTTCCAAATAAGACTTATTGTGAAAAACTGGATGCACTATAGCTCGTTTTACATGTTAATGTCGAGCCTTCGTTTTCTTGCCTTCATCACCTTTTCGATTGTCTTTGTCCTCCTGATCTTGATCATAGTATGGATCTTTGCGCGGATGCCATTCGTGATTCTTGTCGATGCAATTTTGAACGTGGTTCACTGACTCGCTTATTCCATTGCCATTTATTTCGTGATTGTGTCCAAACTTTTGAAAATTTGAAAGTCTAATATGATTTGTCCAAATTTGCATTCACTAGAAAGTTTTTATTGTCGTTTTCATCATTTTCAACATCGTTATCATACACTATACCATTGCTGCTGCTGCTGTGGTGATTCAATGTGGATGATTTGTATTTGTAATGGCTTCGATTTATTTCAATTACATAATCGGTTGATCTATGTTTGCTGTAACGTTCACTAGCACAGCCATTGATTGTTGTTGTTGTCATTGTAGTTGTGGGCAAGGATTTGAAATCATTTTGGCGGTAATCTGCAAATGAATTCGTTTTCTTCACATCAATAGGATTGCCGTCTTCTTCGTCTACTGAGTCGTATCGGCGATGATGACCTGCACTATGGCATGTAACACTTAGAAATCTACTACCCATTGGCGATTCATCCTTAAGCCAAATGTGTTCTAGACACTCAAATCCGATCATCTGGTTTAATTCTTGATGTACTTTTGATGAAATCAATAGCTTCCTGTGAAACTTCCTTAAATAGTTCATCTGGAAATGTTAGTGAACATTGTGAACTGTTCAGAAATGTCTCCTGTTTTGTATCGCCACCAAATGGTGTACATCCAGGCAATAATACAAAAGCCAATACATGAACCGACCATACATCGATTTGCAATGGTAATGGATCATATTGTAGTACTCCAGGTGCGACATAATCGGTTGTGCCAAGAATTTCACGAATTTTACTGCCATTCCTCGTCGAGAGAGTGGGGTTAAAGTTCGGTGGCGAAGAAAAGCTGCTTCCTTTTTTAGGGTTTTGTACTAAAATACAAAACCCTATTGCAATTACGACCTGTGTCCGTCTGTCCGTCCGTCCTTCTGTATGTCACAGCACTTTTTCTCCGAAACTATCGAGGCTACAGCCATGAAACTTTGTGGAAAGGTCAGAAATTTTCAAAGGTGTTTAAGGTTAAAGGGAGGTGACCCCTCAAAAAAAAATTGTCACCATTGGTAGTCGACACCCTACATTGGTAAGGTCTCGATGAGATCTTTTCAAAACAAGTCTAAGAATTGCCGGGCAGGGGAAGGTGAAATGCATGAACTTTTCGCGTAACCCCCCCTCACGCGATTGAAAAAACTCATGAATGTAGGCCTTAATGAGTACAACAACAACAAATACATAAGAAGTCGAAATTCACTCAACTTTGTTAGTAATAATATGATTTATCGATTTTATTTTTTCTTGAATAAAATCTAAACGGTACCCTTAAATTCAATAAGACAGATGACATTTTGTGAGGTTGATCTTTTCTGAAAGTTTCATAAAGATCAAATAGTATTTAACGAAGTCATAGCGATTTGAATTTTCCTGTATTACTATGGAACAATATGCCCTGTATTACTATGGAAACATATGGCTATGGACACTGCAAATCCAAACGTTTTAAATTAAAACGCTTTTGGTGTTTTAATTCCCGTCCCAATTGAAAAACAATTTTCAGGCGTTTTAATAATTAAAACACCTAAAACGTTTTAAATTAAAACGCCTGGACGTTTTAATTTAAAACACTAGGGGTTTTAATTAAAACGCCTAATGTTTTTACTAAAACGCCTACTGTTTTAATTAAAACACTAGGCGTTTTAATTAAAACGCCTTGTGTTTTAATTAAAACATCAGCCGTTTTGATTAAAACGCCTGGTGTTTTAAATTAAAACGTCTAGGCGTTTTAATTTAAAACGTTTATTAATGCGCATTAAAAGTGTTTTAAAATTGGAAGGAGAATTAAAACACCAAAAGCGTTGTTGATAATATGTATTTGATTGTACTACAACAGGTTTTACCTTACTCAACAATGAAGTGGACGAGAAAAAAAGGCAAATGTGGTATTCGGTCAAGTAGTCGAGAAGTCATTGTGCTTACATTGTGCCTTTGATGAAAAACCTACGAAATTTATCACTTTTATACACTCATAACACCTTTGCTCGTACCTCACTGCCTTAAACAGGAAGTGTCAAGATTTAAATACCACGTCTACTTTAAATAGAACTTCATTATTTGTTGCACTATTTGCATAAAGAATTACGGTAGAACATATATTGACAGACAGAAGTAAGTATGTGGACGAGAACTCGAAACCAATTTTTCTATCACTCTTATATACTCACAATACTTTTTCTCGCACTTTCCTGCTATAAACAAACAGTGTTGAAGCTTAACTACCACTTCTTCCACTTTAAACGAAACTTCATTATTTTTTGCACAATTTTCACAAAAAATTTCTAAAGAACACATGTTAATATGTGTCTGTCAATTGACAGACGTGTTTTGACGTGAGCTTGAAAGCGTTTTCTATAAAACACCTAGGCGTTTTAATTAAAACGCCTGGTGTTTTAATTAAAACGTTTTCCTTGATGTTATGTCAATTAAAACACTCAAAGTATTTTCTCGAGAAAACGTTTGAGACGTTTTAATTTAAAATGCTTACCGTTTCATTTAAAACACTAAGTGTTTTAATTTAAACACCTCAAACGTTTTATTGAAAAAACAACACCATAAGTGTTTTAATTAAAACACTTAGGTGTTTTAATTAAAACGCTTTAAATGTTTTTTTTTCAATAAAACGTTTCAAGCGTTTAAATTAAAACGCCTAGTGTTTTAAATAAAACGGTAAGTGTTTTAGAATAAAACGCCTGAAGTGTTTTATTGAATTAAAACACTAAAAGTGTTTTAATTAAAACGTTTAGGCGTTTTAATTTAAAACGTTTGGGTTTGCAGTGGAGCCATATGCGCTTTTTACCGACTTAGACACTACAGCTTTGCTAGGATTTGCATGAAAATTTCAGGAATGATAGGTATCACGAAGAAGAGTACATACCATTGAAACAAGTCGAAGAGGCAGGAGAGAGCTCCTAGCAAAAGGGCTTTGTAACCGTTCTAGGATTCGAAAAAATAGGCCATGAATCGATTATTACAGTACAGAGGAGTGGCCCCTGAAAAAAATTTCATGAAAGGTAGCCGATATGAGTATCAAATGAAAGTTCTCTATGAGAGCTTTTCAAAACAGTTCTTAAACTGACAGTTTTTGCTTCAGTGGGGGCACAGGGGGGAAATACATGAAAAATGTGTTTCTTCCCTCGCGAATGGACACCCGTGATCTAAAAAATCTGAAAAAATTATCAAGCGAGATATTTATGGGTATAACTTTAACAAATACCTCAGACGTCAAAATTCTTTCAACTTTGTTAATAATAGTATGATCCTTGAACATGACGTGTTTCTTGATTTTACAGGTATTCGTTGCTGGTTACTGCATTTTGTAAGTTGAGTACAAAACCCTTCTGACATGAGCATAGGTCTGTCTACCCAACTTGTTTTGTACTTAATACCTATCCTTACTTAACGCTGATAGTTTACATTGTTTATACTAACATTACATTGTTTATACTAACATTATTCACCAGCACTTCAGCGGGTGGAGTGGTTCCTTGATAATATCACGACTAAAATGTTGGAGTGCAAAGAATCCAGGAGTGGCTCCGGGGTTTTTTTGTTTAATTTTATATTTTGTATCAATGGTTCAGCTTTTGACAGCCAAAAATAAACTAACCAATTTCGAGATGCAAAGAGTTAATGCTGAAAAAGTAACTATTAGAAGAAAATCAATGTTTGATTTCATGTCAGCTTAAGTTGCACTGGATTCTGGAGAGGTTCTACACTTCACCTTTACCCCAAAAAGTGTAAAAAATCAGACCTTTTTGTTGAAGAGTTTCGACTGTGGAGACAATAAGGTTGATCTTCTTCAAGTGCTCAAGGAAGCTGCACCTATAATTCAATTTATTTCTGTTAAAGGCTTTGTTACAAGAAAGCCGAGCGAAGAACAGAAGAATTTACTAATTTACCTCGTACAAATTACAAATAAAAGCAGTCCAAGTGCCCTTCAATAAATAAGGTATTTGATTTTCAGAGTGGTGAGGTGAGAACGCCTCCAGAAAAGAGAAGTCAACCAGCATTACCAGCATCAAAACTATGGGCATTCGGCTGTCAACTGCGCCATGCACCATCGGTGTGCCAAACAAAAAGACGTTCATGCCTCCGAGGAGTACAAACTGGCTCAGTTGGAGCTTAAAGAAAAATTATACTACATTAACAGCGGTATTTTTGGTCATCCAGCATCAAATTGGCAATGCTCCCGATGTCTAGATGCAAAAGTAAAACTTGTTCCAAAGCAAACACAAGTACACCGCAGTGTCATAATTTCCAACTACGGCAAGCCCGGAGTATAATTTGCACTCGCCACAAGGGGACCAGTAGAAAATGTTGCAAATAATGCAAATCATGTAAGTGGAAATAATGAGTTGCTTCTCCAAATTTACCAGCAACTCAATTCCATATGGAGTGAATCGATAAACAAGATTCACAATTTAACTTTATTTTGTAGGGTTTTGGTTTTTTAAATGCCTCGACATAACTTGTCATCCAGTCACATTCCCATGGAAAGGCTTAACGTTAACTCCATTGTGAGGCTTTATCGACGTGACTGTCTCTTGGAGTTCCTCTTTAAGCAAAAGGTTGACATCATTTTGTATTCATAAGCTACCATAGGGTAAATGGTGATGGGGGAGGTGGCAAGAAGTATTGGTGAGAAGACCATATTGTTTCCAAGCTATTGATAAAGTCGAATTCAAAAACTTTGAGTCTCTTGAAGTGCCCGTTATCAAAATGTCACTGCTGGGTGAAGATAAACTCTTCGTTATCTCTGCCTATACAACTGGTCGAAATCTTCTCAAGTTCAAGGAACGGCTCAATTCCTTGTTTCAAATACTTGTATTGAACAGGCTGCATACTTATTATATCCTTGGCGGTGTCCTGAATGAAAGCATACATCATGGCTGAACGCCACAAATAATCCGAAAGGTGTATTCCTTAACAGAGAACCAAATTGAATACACGTGCAGATTGGTGTGACAATTAAGTAATGAGACTCATATATATATATATATATATATATATATATATATATATATATATATATATATATATATATATATATATATGTATATATATATATATATATATATATATATATATATATATATATATATATATATATATTTATATATATTAAATATATATTTATATATATATATATATATATATATATATATATATATATATATATATGTATATATATATATATATATACTCGTAAGGTACTCTCCACAATAGGTTAAAAAATTTTCTCGGGAAATTTACCTGATAAATTTCTTTTCGTCAAAACCGCTGATAATAATACCGATATTGGAGTTAACGCCAGCACGTTCAAGTATATCAGATCTAGCACATAGAAAACAAACTTAATAATGGTACTAAAATCTTGATACTAAACAGGCCTGATGAAAAATCTTACGGGGAAGAGTCTGGGCTTCTTTTCCTGCTTTGGGCAGTGGTGGGGGTTTTAGTTAGGTTTGCACTCACCTTTATCTAGATAACTGGATGCAACAAAATAATGTGTGTTTTGCACTATAGGCTTCTTTTGTAAAATAATAACTGACCGCACTTATATACGTTTCTTCTTCTTCGTAGCATTACAACCCCTCTCCGGCCTTCGCTCCCTGCAAATAGCATCTCCAACTATCTCAATTCGTAGACCAGGTCCCACAATTTTGAAATCCGAGTAGCGATGAACTGCCTTCGTCGACCGAGCCAGACCAGCGTTCCCTCAGTTTCCCCACTGGTATCCGGCTTTCAATTCTCCCAACGAATACGATTTTGGGAATCCATTGTTCATCCATACGATTTATGTGTCCTGCCCATTGCAGCGTCCGTAGTCTGACAATCATTGAGAGTCCACCACTCAAGGCATGAGCGGCCATTACTTGCTTACCACAAATAAAAACTCTATGGATCAGTAGGTCAAGTGACTCGTCTAGTCTATTCTATGTGGTAAAAGTCACCAAAACTCAAGGAGTGATGTTGCTGGTCTAGTTTTAATGATCAACTCAACCACATTCTCATGTTTTGAATTCGTTGATTCTGCCGTAATCTAAAGCACTAGCTGATATTATAATTTTGAGGAAAGTGCTCGTATTTCAAAGTTATTATAGGAAATGATATTATTTAGTAACTTTTCATTGGTGTTTTGTGGCCTTTTGATAATTTCATCTTGATCAGAGGAAGGCAGGAGGCAGTTCAGTGTTTTCGTTTTAAAAAAGGTTTACCGCAAATACAATATACTACTACATTTCCGCTCATTCAGGTGAATCAAATTTTCCGATTGTTAAAAAAATTGGGAGAACTTATTAAGGAGGTGATTTCAAACCTGAGCTGTAAACTTTCTTTTGATCTTGTTCGTCAACACAATAAATAAGTGGAGTGGACAGAACCATGCACCTGTGCTCGGATGTTTTTCACCTTACTTATAAAGATCTGAAATCAATAACACAAATTTTTTCCTTTAAAGTGAATATTTTTTTATTTTCCCAAACACGTGTTTCGGGATGTACGTTTTTCCTTCGTCAGTGGTGTATTATTATTTGAAAAATAAATACACCGCTGAAGAAGGAAGAACGTACCTTCCAAAACAGGTGTTTGGGAAAATAAAAAAATTTTCTCCTAAAAGAAAAAAAAATTTGTGTTATTGATTTCAGATCTTTATAAGAATATTGTATTTTTGAATTAGCACTACAGCCCCTTTCGGGCCTTGGCTTAGAGATAGTTAGAGTATCTCATTATCTTGATCGAATGTACGAGCACTCCACAAGGTGATGTGTTCAGTATCACGCCTTGGCTATGTTTCCGTCCAACCAGCTACTATATGTAGCTTATAGTCCGTCTGAAGAATCACTCGACATAAATCTCGTTGGCGCCAACGAGACTCGAACCAGAGACTTTCGGCCTACGGGTTGAGTGTTCTAACTACTACTCTACACGGACTTTGAGTATTGTATTAAATTAAGATAAATTTTATTGATATGTAAATTAAATACTCTATTTGGAAAATCAATTACTAGTCCACTTTGTTTTGTCCTAGGATTGCAATTATTATGGATTGCAAAATATTCGACGAATATTCCTGAACATTGCTTATGTAGCTTTAAAATTGAGTTGCATTAATAATTTTGGAAAAAAATATTGAGAAAGAAAAATGTTAGAAGAAGGTGGTGTTGACGTGTGTACTTTAGATTCTCTTTAGGCCATCACACTATAAACACATATGGATGATGGCGATCACCACCATTAGAGATGAGAGAATCATTTTAATTTATTTTATTTATGCAAACTCAATATGTTTGACAACTACAAGTTATTTTCAAGTTAATTTTTTCCGTAAGTTACTTGTCTATACTAATCCTTTTTATATCATCTTAATGTAAACATACGGTAAATGTGGCTTGGTTGCCCAACCTTTTGGAAAAGTCAACTAATATACAGAAGATGAGGATTTAATGGTCTTAAACTTTTAAGTTGATTTATGTAGGAGATATACGAAAGAAGAAACTAATTAAGATAACTTATGACTGTTTTTTTTTATTATTTTTGTGTTACCAAAATAAGCGAGCGCTAAAAGTGAGGATAAATGCCTACTACGTAAATTAGATGCCAAATTCATCTTTTGAACAGTGAGATAGTTGCCCGTAAGAATTAAAAAGAATATTTTGATTTATTTGTTTTCAATCAGCATTTGCTTTCTAGCTTATTCTTTTTGCAAATATGAAACACAAAAAATAATCAAAAATTTATTTCAATCCATATAACCAGCTCTTTATGCCGACATGGATTACAATAATCACCGTATATGGTGCAGGTTTAGTGCAACCACCTCTTGCACATGATGCACTGTATCAAGTTTACCTTGGATTTTGTCTCTTCAAAATCTTCGAAACATTCCACACATATATTTGCCGCATTTTTAGACGATTGTGTGGCATTTGCAGAATGTCCTCTCTCAGTTTTTTCAAAGTAACATCTGATTAATTTTCCATGAGAGAATCTTCAGAATCACTGGTCGTACTTGCATACTCGTATGCCATTAAAGCTGCTCTTGGCTTTTTGTTCGTCAAAATACTGAATGGTATGCTAGGTATTGCTTTGCCTTTATTTCTTGTATAATGACATCGGAGTTTTCGGTACTGGACAACATTGTTGTAAAAGCTTGCTGGTTTTTTCATTTTGGATTTCTACCCTAGGATGTTGAGCACAAAAAGATTGAGAGGTCTCATCAGCTTGACCTAGATTTGTTGGTGTAGAGCTATGTATTTCAGTCAAAATTTGACAAATGTGAACTACGTCGTCATCCAAATTCGGTAATTTATTATTATTACATGACGAACCTGGTTTGGGTTCCAATAATACATCAAATTCATCAACAGAAACATTTTCCTGCAGATTGCAGAGATGATTACTTGAAGACAAATCAGAGATGGCAAAGAATGAATCTGAAATAGCAGGAGGATTATATGGGTGAATACTGCAAGCTCTGAGCCCTAATATAGTATTGCCGCTCGAATCCATGCATTGCCAATTAGTTAACCAGCTATTATCCGACTGATTTTCTTTTCTTCGTTTGTTATCATCCAATTTCTAGACTCGGCAGCATAAAATTTTTTAAAAGACAAAAAGCTTCGGTCTAATGGTTGTTGCAAAGCTTGCGTACTGTGACTTTCCAAATGAAAGAGGATTATATTATTTTGTTCTTCTGTCTCTAACATATCAGCCGAATTCTTGTGTGAAAAATGCCCATAAAGAAGCAAAATGGCTTTACCTTGAGACTTTTTTGGTACGAAACACTGCACTAGCCATTTCTGGAACAATCTGCATTAACATAAGGCGATCTCTTGTCCATGTAGACATCTGAGCCAGGAGAAAGTCCATCATGAAATTTTGGGTTTTTGCTTGCTCCCTTCATAATGGCAACTGTAGGGAGGACATTTCCCGTGTCATTGCAGCAGGCTATTATTGACAAAGTCCCTTCTTTCTCCTCGGATGTAAATGAGTGAATTGTTTTTGCACCCCTCGTAGCAATAACTTTCACAGAGCTGTGTGGCTTGCCCAGTAAATTATGCTCTGTCAAATTTTGAAACTAGAGGTCAAACATCTTGGCGACTTCTCGACGATAAAGTCCTTGAGCTCGAGCTAGGGATAAGCCTTCAGCTTGGCGTACGCTTAACTTAGGGTGGTTCTCTTAAAAAGACCATGACTGATGATGTCCACCTTTGCCGGTTATTTTTGTTGAATTTGTGATCAATGCCAAGTTTTTCGGCAAATACAAACGCTAGTCTTCGTATCAAATCTCTCGTTACCGGGAACCTTGCGGTCTCTAGCTTTTATACGGGAGCTACTAGCCGTTTTTTGTTACCAAAGTCTAGTACTGGATGATTTCCTAAAATATTGCAGATATCATTGCATAATAAAAATGAAAATAATTAGGGAAGATTAAATATTCAATAAAAATACCTAATGTCAATTTTTTTGCATATTGTTTTGGAAGTCTTCGCCTTAGGGTTCTAGATGGAACACCATAGCTGGTAATTTTTTTCTGTCTTACCTCTCCAAATGCAGCATTATGAGCATCTTCCGTCCACACGCCTCGAGGTGGTGCCCCTGCGTTATGCATGTACTTCCACGAAAAGGTGAAAATCGTTGCTTAAAGCAAAAGAGCACACCCTAAATTATACTATATCATCTGATCTTCCTCCGCAAGAGATCCGACTTAATTCAAAAAGTAAGTTGAAAATGTGGGATAGTTGCGCCTAAGGGCATGTATACTCAAAATAAGTTGGGCATCTATCCTTTTTGGGGGGATAGACGTCCTGGAATTTCACAAAAAAAAAAGAATAAAAAAATTACGTCAAAAAAAATTAAATAATACTAAACTGTTTGTTATTGATATGCATACATACAATAAATACAAAAACGTAAGCACTTACTTTATTTTTTCAAAAGTTATATGTAGCTGCAAAAATATTTTAAAAAGTTCAAATTTAAGAGTCTGTCACCCCGTAAAATGCTCGTTGTCGCATGCCATATCAGACATCCGTTCCAACAAAGCACGTGGCACTGGCTGGCAATAAATTGGGATGTATCTAATGTTTAAATAAAACACTGCGAGTATGATGCTTGCACAGGTCCCTATGCGCTTCCTGGGTATCTATCCCATATTTACCCTATACGTTTATATGCTCTACACTGAGCTTTGATTGTATGTTATTCATCTTATTTAATAGTTTAAAGAAGATTGGACGACCATTGCAGATTTCGAAGCAATAAAGAGCCCTTATCTTTAAAAAATGCTGTGCTGTAATCAGAAAAAAATTCAAATGGCTTTAATTTTCGTAGGTATGATTAAATATCGTACAGAGTTCAATGACGTAAAACTCATCCAACTTGATGCCAAATGTCATTAAATTTCAGGGTGCCCATACGATTTCATAGAGAAAAATTGGAATTTAAGAAACCAGACAAACATCAAGAACGAATTTCAATATTTGAGGTTTTTTGCTGTTGATGTACTCATAAAGACCTACCTGCATGATTTTTTTCAGATTTTTTGGTTCAAAGGATTCGGTTATTGAGGGTTATACAAATATTTGATGTATTTTCTCTTCTTATACACACCTCAATACAATAACTGTAGTTTTTGTAAGTTGTTGTCAAGATCTTTCATTACACAGCTCACATACCCATCTTCAATAAAAGAAAGAGTCAAATCCCTACATCGGGAGACCCCTTCCAAGAATTTTTGAATATTTTTTGAAATTGCCTGAAATTTTATACCTGATTAATTTTGGGCCACAAAAACCGAAGAAAGTATTATTTTTGGCCTAAGGTAAAATTTTCACCCGTCAAGATTAGTTTGTTTGAAACCCGCCTGGAGGCGGAGGCCGAATAACGGCAAAAAACGCTAGTACTGAAGAAATATAAAATAAGAAAAGGAATAAGAGATTAGAGCATTTATAAAAGACCGATGAATTTCAGAAAAGAATACTTTATTTATTTACATTGTGGAATTTATGAAAACAGTTATTTATAGCAGATTGACGCAAATTCACATTGCACTTTAGGCAAATTGCTTGAGTTTCTGATTTACAACCAGGCAACTTGCAAGTTTTTTTCGCACTTCGATCGAGAGTTGTAGGCCAATGGGTTATCTGATCGAAGCGAATATCATCTGGAGGAAGATATGTTTTACAGCCACCTTTAGACGCTATTTCAACATTTTTTGCAGGCCATCCCACAGACCAGCTTTCGGTAGTTTGAAAATTGCATGAAAAGGCAGCAACATCTTCTCGAAAATTAGGTAACTTCATTGTCTGATCATGGGTACGACGATACAAAAGGTAAGCATTTACCATGGTTATATGAATGTAATGATAAAAAATGCGATGCGAGTAACTTTTCCATGAGGTCGACTCCACCCATTTGATGATTATATTCTGTTCAAAACAAAAGGAACGACATGAGGTTTATATATAAAAAATGACTAGTTACAGCGACCTTTGATTATATTCGTTAAATCCAATTCTAAATATTTCTTTTTTTTCAGTCATATCGAATGGCCTTTGGTGGTGAAAGACTTTCCGATGAAATGATGGAAAACGGTGAAACTCCAACAAACGTCGATAGCAAGCGCACGTTCTTCGTGTCTTACCACTGCACACTAGTTATGTCGATACCATATGCTCTACTTACAAACTCCAACGATTCACCACGATTCATTTTGGTGTCTTTGTCATTTGAAAGTTTGCAATTAGGGATGTGCTCACGATGAACAGAACTGAGGGAATATATTCCAAGTACCTCAGAAGCACCATCAGTGGTAATGATGTATCAAAATTGTCAAAAAGACAATGTGGTTCACCATTTGTGGCACCGTGGAAGTCAAACGAACAACGACATTTGCACTCACGCCTATGTTAGGAAAGCCATCAATGATAACGTTGTCGCCAGCCCTAGAATAAATTTCGAAGCGATAGAAATATCCAAAGGAATCGCATAATATGAACAATTTAATGTCCCATTCATATGGTTTGTTTAGCATATACTGTCGTAATTTCGACAGCATTTTGGTGGCACACATTTGCTCATCCACACATAGGAACTAGATCGAAGCAAATATTAAGGTGGTCAATGACTGGGCGTATTTTGAAAAGAGCGTCATATCCGGGTTCCCCCTTTTTCTTCATTTTGGAGAAGTCATTCAAACATAAATATCTCTAGATATGGAAAAATCTCTTTGATGTCATTGTGGATGCGATGAATGCTAGGGCTAGCTTGCTCCAGTAGTGTTGTGCTGTTGGTTAACGATACAATGACATATAAAGCATAATACCAACGAATCTTTTTAGGTCAACAGCTGTAACGGTAAACTACGTGTTGATGTTTCCTACTCTGCCAACGCAAATGCCAGCTGTTCAAAAAATGCATCGGTGGAAAAAAATATTGGGTTTTCAAATGCTTTATATCCTCTGGGAGATAAGTAGTGCCAAGAAATGCCACTTCATTTTTGTGTAGCTGCATGTGCCTTTTTTTCACTTTATATTTGCAAATTTAGTGGACTTCGTGCTGATATCCATAACTGTTCCATTGAAACCACCATCATTTGGTTTGAAACTTGGGCTATATGAATCATATAATGCCAACGGAGAACGCAATCTTTTTTATGGTTTTGGTTCGTATTTGGTTTTTTGACATTATATCTCTTGACGATGTGTTGCCGTAGATGTTGATGCAACTGGAGACAGGCGAGAAGGCGTAGCAGGTGGTGTAATAGACTCGATTGTACTGAGGTTGAGGCTAACATGAATGGCCTGAGATAAATATCCAGTTGATGTGTCTCTTGCCAACGGCAAAGAAGAATTCCCGTTCCCTTCCGAATCCATGACAGAAGCTCCGGCGACTTCAGATTGTCGGGGGAGTGTAAAACTGTCCTCGTGATCTGAGTCATCCATATTGTTATCGCTGTTTCTTTCGAAATCACTTCTTTCCTCATCATCAGGCTCCGACTCGATGTCGGATGGAACCGCAGCGAAAAGTTCCTCGGTTTCTTTTGCAGTCATCCTGCTGATTTCGGACAACTAAAATAATTTTCGGGGCACTGGTTTCACCGTTTTCCTGAAACACAAATACATAAATGTTACAACAAACATCCATAGTAAAGTTGATGTAAATCGGCAATCCCACCTAGAGGTGGGATTGCATCAACACACTATATCTTATTGTTAATAACGAATTTGCATCAAATTTGGATAACCATATTGTAGGTATGTATATTTACCACGAAATAATTTTTTCTACCACAAAATCTGCACAAAACCCAAGCTATAATCTTACAAACAGTAGATAAAGCACAAATAACTTTTCAGGTCTAAAGTTGATGGCTCATGACATTCAAATGCAGATAAAAATAGAACTGCAACTAAGAATGACACAAAATTTGCGCGCATAGTTGAAGGCAATATGAGACTACCGGCAGCATTGCCGGCGAAGAAATAACAGTTTGCATATCATTTTTATTGTTTTAAAATGAAACCCGCCTTGAGGCGGTCTTGCCAACTCGAGAGTTAAAAGCCAATCAGCTCTCAATAGTGTTCAGAAAGCCATCTTAGCCATCCATAAAGTCATCCAGCACATTTGGCAACAAGAAAATAGCCGAACCAGGGGAGCCAATTAATTATATTCCATATCCACAAAAAAGGTGATAAACTACAGAGCGACATTTATTGAGGCATATTACTGCTTTCTAAGGCGTACAAAATATTTTCAAAGATTTTAGAAGCTAAAATCGGATCTTATGCCAATCATATTACTGGAGTTATCAAGGTGGACATGAAATCCGCTGAAAAATACAGCTCGTAAATCAAATATTTTATTGAGTTTTGACGATTTTGAAGACCAATAGCGTACACAGGAATACGAAGTTCCAAGTATACGAATCTATGATAAGATCTGTGCTATGCTATGGGTGTGAAACATGGACCCTAACCTAAACATCCGCAAGCATATTGAACGCCGTTGAGCGACGGGTCCTGAGCCGAATACTCGAAATGAAGCTACACGGGCATCAATGACGAATTCGGCACAACTATAAGCTGTATGAAATTTTTGACGAGCTGGAGTTCTCAACGATTACAAGGCTGCAGAAGCTGCAATGGGTTGGCCACATAAATCACATGGAGGAACAACGGATACCCAAAGTGGTATTCGTTGGGAGATTTGAAGGGTGGAGACCAGTGGTAAAACCGAGGAAATGCTGGTCTTCCTCGGTCGATCAAGACACTTTATCACTGCTCGGATTTTATAATAGAAGGAGGCGGCGAATAGATTGAGATAGTTGGACGTGCTTGTTGCAGGAAGCGAAGGCCCAAGAGGGGCTGTAGTGCTACGGAGCAGAGAAGAAGGCCTGCGATTTGATTAGCTCGTGTAAAACCTAAAAAGTATGGTTCAACCATTTTCAAAATAGTAGTTAGTTAAACGATTTTAGGTGCTATTGAAGTTTACATTTGGGATTGCAAGTTTTATTTAAAAAAAAATGTTAAGCTTTATACATAAGCTTGTAACGGGTTCTTCATATCTTTCAAAAGGCTTCAATGTCTACCTTATCTATAAAAAAACGTACAAGAAAACTCTTTTCACTGCAAAACCGAGGCAATATTAAGACTTTGAAAATTCCTTATTAAGAAACCCGCAAAAATCTTAGTTCTGCCACTTTGCATCGCATATCGATTTCTCTCCTCCCTCTCTCTCTTCCTCTCTCATTATCCAAGCCAACGAGTCAGACATTATTGCACTTAAAGTGGAATTCCAGCAAACTCTTTCCCATCCTCACATATCTCCTGATTATTTATTCAATACCCTTTCAGAGTGTAATCAATAGATCTATGAGCATATTTCATAAGCAAATTGAATTATTTATAACATGCGCAAGATTCGTAATGGCCATATAGTACCTCCTTACCATTGCACACTCAACCCTTCGAGAGTTCTTGTTCAACCCGCAAAAACATATTCAAATACGTTATCCGGAACGAATTTTCAAATATATCAGCACATCCTTATCATATCCGAATAGGATATATTCGAGACCCTGATAACAACCGCGCGCCACAACAAGTGCAAAAATACTTGCTGCTCAGATTACTTATGAATAAGCGTCTGAACCTGAAGCACCTTTTAAGGATTTGCATCGTGGAGCATGAATTATTTGGGCGTTCATTTGCGCGTGGATTACGTATCGGATGGTTCAAAGGAAACTTGCATACGATACGCCCCAACCCCTGTCTGATGATGTTGATGGGGTAAAGAGGAGGCCGGCGGTGTACTATATCATACCCGTAAACATTGAATATCTCTCAGCGGATGCAATAACAGTCGAGCGAAAAAGTCCTTGTTGACATATCAATTCCACAAAGCTAAATTATGCGTTTGCTGAGATGTAAGGCGCACAATGGATCCTTTAACAAATATCAGATTGCTCCAACAATACAAACATGTAGAACGAACTATTGATTTGGAAATGTCTTTCTCATCGATTCAAAGGAAGCGATTACGAAACGATTGCCAAACAGTCGTCCCCCATTTCAAACTTTAACTCGCTTCGTTAAAGCTGCAAAACATCTCTCTTGTCACTGACTGTGTGAATCCACGAAATGGATTCCTCTTCAACAGACATCCTATCTCGTCTCAATTGAACTCGTATGTGTGCCCTCACATATTCAATTGAAATGGAGGAGCGAAGGTTATCTGCACCACCTTTTGACACTTTACAATTCCATTATAACAGTACAAGCCGATTGCAAGGATTCGCAATCCATCCAAATCCATCCATCATCATCAGCACCGTAGTGAAATGGTAACGTACCAGAAATATCGACGGAGAAAAGGAAGAAGCTCTTTCGCCGGCGGTACATAGTTGATGCGGTGCTTGTACTGAAGCGATTGCTTTGTACTTATTAGAAGGAAACTTGATTCAACTATGTATGAGTCCTGAATCCCATCATAATGAGGTGAAATGGAGGCGATATGATGTCAAAGTGAATTTGATTTGATGATCCATCATTGTTGGTGCTTTATGAACATGCATGTAGGTGAAGTCCGAGCAAAGTGGGTGCAATGCATGGTGAAGGGTGCGTGCAGGGAAATGCAAGGATGAAGGCATTTCGTTAAAGACATGCTGTAACGGAGATGATGGAAGGTATAATTGTTTTCCATGGTCTAGTGAATTAGTCCTTACTTGTTGAGGGCCAGCTCTTGACATATTCAAAATGGAGATCGCATAATTGGATCAGGGATACAAGCACATGTTATGATGGTTTGTCTTAAAAATCTTTTGAGGGTCAGTATTCCTTGTGGGAATTGTACTTTGATGTGATGGGTTTCGTTAGTCCATTAAAGGGCTGATATGCGATAGGGAAAGTCTTGTATAGAAGATTATTATGATTCACAATTAGTGAAATGAAGCATTAATGCGTTCTATAAGAATGCATCAAAAAAAATGAATAATGCATACTAGAATTACCATAAATATTTATACTAAAGTAGAAAAGTCACATTTAAAATGATGCAATTTGCATTGGATGCTCCTTTTTTTTACTTGGGATCATCTGAAACTCAAACCAATGATCCAACCTTTTATTATTGTGTGCTCTTATCAAATTATAGGACATCTTAACTTAATCCAAACTAAATGTACTACATAAGGCACATTAGAATGCTCGAGTGTCTTGGCTGTTGTTAAGCGTAAGATTCACATATTTTTCTAATACATTTGGCCAAATTTGGCCTCATATAATTTACTTTAAGAGGTAGGAGCTCTTATTGGACAATTGAACATTGCTGTTATGGTTCATATGCAATGTTCAATGATTTTTATAAAGCTGTTGAAAAAAGAAGCACAAAATTACAATTCATCACAACCTGGGAAAATACTTGCTCCCTCCAAAAGAAAGAAAGTGTTGTCCTTATTCACATTTTAACATATTAATAACCACAATATTGAATCATGAATAATTTGGGAGGAAATGTTATCAAATGATACATGGTAAAGATCTAAAATGGGGAGGTGATAATAAGGCCTTTAAATGAAAAAATCTCCTTTGGTACCACTAGCCAGAAAAGCAAATTTTTCGTAGGTACCCTTATTTCACAAAGCAAGGAATAAATTGATTGGCCGCCACTTTGAAAATCCAACATTTTTATGAAAATTTTCTGTCGTATGAATACCTGCAATGTAGCCTTTCCTTGAAAATATATTGTCTACTTTAGTTGATACTAAAATAATGAATTTAGCATTCTTTCTGATATTGAGGGGCCACCATTCTGATTTTTATGTCTTAGAGTCTCATCATTTACCACGCCAAATCTCGTCAAAATCGGAGTTTGATTTTGGACAGAACAAAAATATTTGTCTTAATGAAAATGAAAATGGCAGCTGAAATATCTAGTTTTAAATTTTCCCCTGCCGGAAGAATGCCGACCCCGTATACCCGAAGAAATACCCACAGGGGAGGTGAGGCTAGCATTCTTTGGGGAACACCACCCACACGGACACAAGGATATGGAGGTCGCCATGGAATGACACGTAAAGACCCTGACTGAATCTTGACTACGTTTTGGACAATGAATTGGGGTTGATGCTTATGGCTCACGAATATGATGGGTTGGACCTAGTTGTTTGGCACGGTAGTGCCGAGGTGACACTCGGGCTTAAAGAGCTGCAAGTCAACTATCATACCGTCTCCGCCCTGGTAAAACCTTGGGAGGCCTCGGAGTATGTTTGAAGTTCACACCATTGGGTTTGTGGTATTGGTTCAGTTGAGATGGACTCCCGATTAGCGCTGGTCTGACTCTGAGCAGGGCTTGTGCAAACCTTCGGATGGCCTCCCTGCTCTGCAAAAACAACCATGGGACCAAAAAGGCGGCCACACACATAAACGGAGATAGCGGCTCTGAGGAGAGACCCAATAAAACTGGAGCATCTAAAAACCTTAGAAAAGATAAATAAAATTCCAAAAAAGAAAGGAAAAGCAACAACAACGACGCGACGATGCAAACAGCAGTTGCTGCCACGATGTTCACAATAGTACATCGGGAGCGGTACTAACGACGACAAAAACTACGATGAGTACGACAGTGAAGATGGATGAAAAACGGAGATAATCAGATAGCCTTGTCCAGACTGAGACTCCTGCGGGGTTTTGACGCAGCAAAAGAATGATGCAAACGACAAAGGGTCTTAAAAAGGATAAGTAGGAAACCCTGCAGGACGCACCAGACGTTCGAGTGGTAGGAGAAAATATAAAGAATATTGAAAATTCGATGGTTACTGCTGCGATCGTAACTGAACTGGCCAAAGTGGCCGAAATAATAACGAACTATCCTGAAGTCCACAAAGTGTTCATGATAGGAAAAGAAAGGAGTAACCAGGCAAATAAAGCACCATTGTGTGATTTCATCGCCACCGTCAAAAATGTGGCAGAAGTAGCCGATAATTTCTCCTAGGAAAAGTGGTTGCAAAGTACAATTGCCGCCAAATAACATGAAGTGGGAAGGGTAATCCAAAAAGCGAGAGATTTTCTAAAAAGGAATAAAATCCACATGTAACGCCAAAAATCAACAAAGGAGTAAACAATGGGCTCCTTGAACTAGAAGATCTATTAGACCGCATAGGACATGAAAGGAGGAGCAGATTAAAGGCTAAAAAAGATCAGAAGGCCAAAGAGGAACAGAAGGCCAAAGAAGAGCAGAAGGCTTCAGAAGCACTAAGGACTAAGCCTAAAGGGTACGCGCAGAGAGCTTCACCATCAAACACATGGCATCCAGCCCAATTGAAGGAGATCTGGACAAAAGAAGAAGGGAAGAGGCACTTGATACAGTGCTGCCAAAAGAAGCAAAGAAAACCGCACAGAAACAGCTTCAAAAGTAACAAAAAATTAAGCTCGCACAACAAGAAACAAGTTGAGTAGACAGACCTATGCTCATGTCAGAAGGGTTTTGCACTCAACTTACAAAATGCAGTAACCAGCAACGAATAAAATCAAGAAACATGTCAAAGACGATTTTATTGGAGAAAATGTGAAATTCGAGGGTCATACTATTATTAACAAAGTTGAACGAATTTTGACTTTTGAGGTATTCGTTATAGTTATACCCATAAATATCTCCTTTGATAATTTTTTCAGATTTTTTAGATCACGGGTGTCCATTCGCGGGGGAGGAAACACATTTTTCATGTATTTCCCCCCCTGTGCAAAAACTGTCAGTTTAGGAACTGTTTTGAAAAGCTCTCATAGAGAACTTTCAGTTGATACTCATATTGGCTACCTTTCATGAAATTTTTTTTCAGAGGCCACTCCTCTGTACTGTAATCATCGATTCATGGCCTATTTTTTCGAATCCTAGAATGGTTACAAAGCCCTTTTGCTAGGAGCTCTCTCCTGCCTCTTCGACTTGTTTCATTTGTATGTACTCATCTTCATGATGCCTATCACTCCTGAAATTTTCATGCAAATTCTAGCAAAGCTGCAGTGTCCAAGTCGGTAAAAAGCGCATATGGCTCCATAGCCATATGTTTCCATAGTAATACAGGGCATATTGCTCCATAGTAATGCAGGAAAATTCAAATCACTATAACTTCGGTGAATACTATTTGATCTTTATGAAACTTTCAGAAAAGATCAACCTTGTAAATTGTCATCTGTTCGCTAAATTTTATTGACTTTAAGGGTACCGTTTAGATTTTATTCAATAAAACACAAAATCGATAAATCATACTATTACTAACAATGTAGAGTGAATTTCGACTTCTCATGTATTTGTTGTTGTTGTACTCACGAAGGCCTACATTCATGATTTTTTTCAGATTTTTCGGATGGAAGGTGTCCAATCGCGAGGGGGGGGGGGGTACGCGAAAAGTTCGTACATTTCCCCTTCCCCTGCCACCTCAGTACTTATAAAGCAATTTTAAGACTTGTTTTCAAAAGACCTCATTAAGACCTTTCCAATGACACCCTACTCGACTACCAATGGTGAAAATTTTTTTTTGAGGGGTCAGTTCCCTATATGGGGAGACCCCCCTTAAACGCCATTGAAAAATTTTTCCACCCTTGAATTATCAAGAGGTCACCACTTCTGACCTTTCTACAAAGTTTCATGGCTGTAGCCTCTACAGTTTCAGAGAAAAAGTGCTGTGACATACAGACGGACGGACGGACGGACAGACAGACGGACAGACGGACACAGGTCGTGATTGCAATAGGGTTTTGTATTTTAGTACAAAACCCAAAAAAGACCTAATGCGAAACAGGAGAAAAAGTCTTAACAAAGACCTCGGCAGCAGGCACTGCCCGTAAAACTCCAAGATTGCCAATCCTAAGCAAAAGCGCTGCGGGATATTAGGGAAAATGTAAGGCCCAAAGACACCAACACTGCGACCAACGCGGTCGAGCCACATACTGGCCGAATTCGGAGCAGAGGCCGATAATAAAGAAGCATTCTGCGGCGCAGTAAAGAAATTCTTCGGCACAAGCGCAACGATAGTTACGATCAAAATAAGAGACACTGACTGCGCCATGGACCTGGCCAAGGTAGAAGAGGCTATCAAAATGGAGCTCCCTAGCTTAGGCAGGATCAATGCGAGGCTGGCACCAGAAAATCGTAGGGGACGATAGCCATCATTGACTTGACCGAAAAGCATGCTGAACAATTTCTGAATAAGGGCAAAGTAAGAACGCGGCAGGTTATCTGCAGGGTATGGCAAAGAGCAGCACCTCTTCAATCTTTCAAAGGTTTTGGGCATGGTGACAGCACACAACTATACAAACGACCCGATAAAAGTTTCCTATGTTGCAAATGCAGCGAAATGGGATATAAAACAAAAGAGTGTACAAAGAAGGCACACTATGTTCTTCGCAAGGATGCTGATCCAAGACCGGATTTTGCGCATGTCTAGGGATCAGGAAAATGTCGGGTTTTTTGAAGGCTCTAGCGAAGGCAAAACCCGAACTTTGATGACCACATCCTGCAACTAAGCCTACACCGCAGTTTAACCGCCCAAAATCTGCCTGAACAGTTTGTGAGGGACATGAAAGCAGACGTTTTGCTGCTGAATAAGCAACACCTTAATAAAATTCTTGCATCATAATATCCTGACGAAATTGGAGCTCCCACCTATCGGGTTCAGAACAGTGATTCCCTTGCGGAGATTTGTAGACGGGGGAATAGTTTCATGTGAGTTTGGTGCTCAGGAACCACCTTCTTAATGTGTACCTAACATTGAACAAATCGATATCGTCTCTCTAAGCCAAGCTTAATGATTTGGAATTTGCTGTCTTGAACGCATACAGGAACGTGTTCTTTGGGAAGAATTCAACGCTTGTGCAATTGAGTGGAGCATGCCTCAAACCGATCGGCGGGGAAAACGAGTCCTAGAAATAACGGCCAGGACTTCACTTGTCATACTTAACACCGGAAATACTCTGATTTTCTGCCATATTGGCTGCGAAGGAACCATACCGGACGTGACATTCGCCTTGGAATACTTAGTATGGAGGATACAAAATTAGAAAGTATTAAAAGATAGCTCAAGCAGTGATCCTCAGTGTATTCTGCTTGCGAACAGTGATTTTGTCTCGTTATGTCCGTTCACTCAACCTTCTACAATCAGGTGGAACATCACAAGGATGAACGTCGAGAGGTTTGTCGACGGGCTCACAGCAGGTGCTCCGCTGCAGAATGATTCGCAGAGGACAAAAGAACTGGCAGCTCAAGACGTGGTGAACTCAATGCAATGCTTCAATGCCCCGTAAAAAGCTTCGGCAAGCTCCCAGTGTACTGATGGTTGGCTGGAATCGCTAGAAGGCAAAGCTAGTGTCACATGCTTCGGCGTGAGGCTCACCGGGTACGGAATCGTAATGAGGCATGCATCTGGGCAGTAGCATATAAGTTGGCCAGAAAATGCCTTCGCAATTCAACTAACACAAGGCTCACTGCTAACAGGATCTAGTGGACAATGTGAACAAGGATCCGTGGGGCCTTGGTTACAAGCTGGTTATGCGGTAGCTTGGTGCTCTATGGATGCCTTGCATACATGATGCGGAAAATATGGACAAGATAGTACGGATACTCTTCCCCACCCATCTCGTCCGTGTTGAAGCTATCCACAGTGAAACAGCAATCAAGTGTGCACTCTTTATACAGCTGGAACTGGAAGAGGGTGTCCTTGCACTGAAAGCGAGGAAGACTCCAGGTCCAGATGGCGTTTTGGCTGAGCTGTTGAAGCTTATTTACCGCCATTGTCCTGACTTGCTACCAAGTACATTCAACGTTTGCATACGGGGTAGGGTTTTCCAGGTACGATGGAAGGTGGCAAGGCTCGTGCTGATAAGTAATTGGAATGACAACCCTAAATCGCCATCTGCATACTCCCAATTATGCATGCTAGATACTGCTGGGAAAGTGTTTGAGAAACTCATCAAAGGAAGACTCGCTCATGATTCGTGCTGCTGGGGACATGCATCTTTGGCAGTACGACTTTACAGCAGGATATTCCACCTTTGATGCCATTGCAGGAATGGTGAGCGTGGTCCAAAAGGCAGAGGGACATAGCCATAGCAAGTGATGAATCGTTCTGTTGAAGACGCTTGGCATTAGTAACGCTGGAAACCCCTTTTCAAGTTCCATAATATCTAATGTGGCTTCTGAGGGACTACTTGAAGGACCGAAGCCTCCTTTACGATATGATACAGGGCCAACGAAGGATGGAAGTTACATCGGGTATTGCCCAAGGATCTATCCTTGGTCCAAACATGTGGAACGTTACGGGTTACTGAGGCTGGAGATGTCAGATAAGTCACGCTTAATCAGCCATGTAGATGATGTTGTGACTCTAGTCACTGGACGCACCGTTGAATAAGCATAACTTTAGCTAGGTAGGCTCATGCGCCGAGCGAAAGACTAGATGAAAGCTCGCAGGCTCAGTTTAGCACTAGAGGAAACCGAAGTGATCATATTGACAAAAAGAGAATCCCTAGAGTAAGGACGATCAGTATTAGAGACATACTAATCGAACAGATGCCAGCGGCGAGGTACATGGGGCAACTGATTGCCTCGAAGATGAGTTTCTCTGAGCAAACCAGGTCAATGGGTGAGAAAACAGGATGACTGCTTGGAGGTTCAGTGTAGCATTGGATAAAACCGAAGAGGCCATTTTGACAAAAAAGAGAATCCCTAGAGTAAGGATGATCTCCAATACTGAGACATACTAATCGAACCAAACCCAGCTGTGAAGTATCTGGGGCTACTGATCGACTTGAATATAAGTTTCTGTAAGCAAATCAGGACAATGGCCGAGAAGGCTGCTTCGGGATTAATGGCTCTTAGTTGACTTATGGCCAATGTGGGGGAACGTAATCCATCAAGAAGACGCCTCTTGATGAGTACTGTAGGATCAGTGTTACTGTGCGAAGCAGAAATATGGAGCGGTGCTCTCGATAAGGAGGTATACCGAAAACACTTGGCGCAGGTACAGGGCAGAGGAGCACTGAGGTTTGAATCTTCATATCCGACAGTCTCTGGCACAGCAGTGAGAGTAACTGCAGGTATGATGCCTGTTACCTACTTTGCTAGAGAGCGCTACGTGATTTACTGGCATCAAAGCGAGGACGCGAGGGAGCCGGTTATACACCAGGAGAGAAAAACTCGCATTGCACGAAGGGAAGATGAACTGTGCCTCATCACGGATGTGAAACCATGGCTAAACTGAAGGCATGGTGAGATTCGATTCTATCTTACTCAGCTTTTGAGTGAGCATGGGTGTTTTCAGTCTTACCTGCACAAGATTGGTAAGTTACAGTCCCTCAATAGCCAGTTTTGCCCAGAAGAGCAAGGCAATACCTTCTATATATGTTTTGCTTGCAAAAACTGGGACAGGCAGCAAAGGGACCTCTACAGGAAGACGGAAGAGCTCACTCCAGATAGTATAGTCGTGGCTGAGCTGGAATCGGTTGAAAAATGTGGCACATTATGTTCGGGTAGCCCTAAAAGACAAAAGAGACTCACAGTAGCCCAGGGCGTAGTGGCTGGGGGATCATGTGTCTAGCAGTCTCTTTTTTCACTCTCGTGCCGCCAGCAGAAGGATCCCCCAGCTTGGAGCCACCTCACGGCGTAACAAAATGAGACCTGGCCCGAAGTAATTTGTCAAACGGTTCCAGGCTGGGTTTTTGGGAGGTGTTTGGTGGTTAGTTCAATTGATTGCAAGCAAGGGAGTTCTTTAATCAGTACGTAAATGACATTCACCTCCAAACCACAAAAAAGAGACCCTACGGCTGGGTGCATTGAGACCCCTTTAACCACTGGCCTGATATTCTCAGAAATATTCTTGCATTTGGACATAAATTCGTATATTTTTGATTTGGATTGTTCCTTGATTACGTATCATATATATAGGCAGGCCACCATTAAAAAGATAGGACATGCTCATCATTTGAGCTCGCGGAATCAGCAATATCAATGCGATGTATGTTACTCATTTGCGATGTATGTTGAGGCTGATTGAGCTGAGACGGAGCAGGCTAAGTTTGGTGGCTAAATGGTAATTAGCAAATTATTCGCGTTTTCACGTTGTTTTTTGTTGTAAACCACTATTGCTACATTAATTTTTATTGTAGTTTGTTTGTCATATATTTTAAATAATTAGGGATAAGTTTAACATGTGGATTAGGAATATGGTATTATTAGGATTAGTTAGAGTTTTTTGATATTTTTATTAAAATTGAATTGTGAGCTCAAAGTACACTCTTCTATTGTGTTCTTTAATTATATGGAGTTTTAATAGAGCTGGTTGGTTCTTTTCTGCCTTTTTCCAATTAATTGATAATATTTAGTAATTTTAATTTGATAACATATGATTTTGTTTTTTTTTGACAATTTTTTGATTGAATTCTGTCTGAATGTAGAATGCCCTTTGGGCTATTACATTTTGAGTATTTTAATGTTTAAAAGTTTCTTTATAAAATTTATAACGGTTGAATGAATAAATCGCATTTTGATTCGAATTGGAAACACCTGTAATATAGGAGCATACTTCTGTCAACCTAATTTTGTAATATTTATTGAGGGGTATGACCACTATAAAAAAATTAATTTTTTTTATTGGTTCAAACAGTCCTCTAATATCATAAAAATAAGCTCCTATTCGATTTATGAAGAAACGGAGTTTGAACGGCCGCAGTGAGCCCGCCTGTGGCGCGGTCGGACCGCCCGATGTGTATCGAGCGCGCAGCGCTGTTTAAACTAGTTTTTGGCGCTAAACCATTGAAAATGAGTAGCCGTCGGTGAACATATATAGAAAGGCATGTAAAAGAGATCTTTTTCGTTATCCATACAAAAATAAAGCTATAGTGCAGCTGCTAATATCAGTGTAGTTTTTGAAAGGACGCCCTTCGGTTGCTTTCTCTTGTCCATGCTCGATTTTATTTCTATGTTAAATTTTAAATAATAAATAATAATTCGTTGCTTTTTTAAATATTCGAAATGAGTGACAGTAAAAAAGTGTAAAGAGGCAAAAAAGCAACAAAAAAAGTTCTTGGTCTTCACATAGAAGCAATATTTCAAAGCGCAAATGGCCAAATCCAGCATCACGTGAGTCGAGTATAGAAGATGTGAGCGCGTCGGCGAAGAAACTTCGAATGCCAACAGCCCCTAGCAAGTATGAGGTGTACGACGAATTTTGTTATAGACCAAAAAAATTTGCTGCCATTATGAGTGCAATCGAACAAGTAGTTGTTTGTAAAACTTGAGGTGAAGTCATAAAAATTTCTGAAGCGGCTCCACGTGGTTTGTAATCAATGTGAAAAAACAGAAACACCTAGTTGTCCGTATGTGAAAAATTTATATGAAATCAACCGCAGAATTGTGTTAACGATTCGACTATTAGGTGTCGGTTAAAATGGATTAAAAAAGTTTTGTGCCTTCATGGAGCTGCCGCAACGAATATTCCATTCTTATTACGACAGAGTTGTTGAATCAATATCCATAGCAACGAAGGCTATTCGTACTATCAGCATGTAAAAGTTAGCTGCTGAATAGAAAGCGAGATCACTTTAAGAAGGAGAGAGCGAGGACATTATAGTTTCAGGTGGTGGATCTTGGCGGAAGAGAGGATTTGCTCCTCTCTTTGGCATTGTTACTCTCATCAGTTGGTTCATGGGCAAGGTTATCGATATAGCGGTGAAATCTTAATTATGTGAAGCATGTTTAAAGAAGAAACTACCAAATATGAAGAATGGTATGAAAATCAACAAGATAAATGTGAAAAAAATCTTGAAGGCCCTGTAGGGCAAATGGAGGTTGATGCATTTATTGAAATGTTTCATCGTTCCGTAGAACTTCATGATGTAAAGTATGCATTTTATGTGGGAGACAGTGACAGTGAAACTTTTAAAGACCTTTTTGATTCAAAACCTTATGAAGATTTAGATGTAAAAAAAAGAGCGCATTGATCCCGTGCAAAACACATGGGTACTCGTCTCGTCTCGTCGCAAGGATTGGGAGGCAAAGGAAAGTTAACCGCTATTTTCATCGATCATCTAAGTAAATATTATTGACAAGCTATTCGCAGAAATAAAGACTCGATTGAAGGCATGAAAAAGGACATTTGGGCTACTCTATATCACAAGCTTTTCACCGACGAGAATCCACAGCATGACGATTGTCCGTCCGGCGCCAACTCTTGGTGTACATGGCAAAAAGCGAAGGCTGCGAATACTCTCGCATCTCACACGCAGAAACCTCCAATGAAACTTAAAGTTTTTGAAGCTATTAAGCCCGTCTATGAAGAGCTGATGAACGACAATCTGTTGAGTCACTGCTTGGGTGGTTTCACACAGAACAATAACGAGAGTTTCAACTCCATCGTGTGGCAGCTGGCAACCAAGGCTACTTTGAGCGGCAAAAAAGTATTGGATATAGCGGCTGATATTGCTGCATGTACTTTCAAAGATGGTTTGAACAGCATCATGGACATAATGAACCTTTCGGGCTTGACTATAGGAGGAAAATGTTATAATTTTTGCCTAGAAGTCGATGCACTCCACGTCGATCTAGTTTAGGCGTCTATCACGGAAGCGGCAAGAGATCTTCGAGAAGGACAGAAGAGGAAAAATATCGTGCTGCAGAAGGCCAAGTATGTGGAGCTGGCATCACGGATTAATGGTTAAAATTTATTTTCAACATTTTATAACTATAGCTAGGAAAAAATTGAATGTAAAACTTCAACCCGTTTTTCTCAAGACAGTGTTTTTCAAATCGGCCGAACAAATAACTCAATCAATTTTCATCCGATTGACGTAAAATGTTAATCACATATTTATAATTGCATTTTGCGAAGAAACACTTAAGATTTTTTTATAAATCAAAATTTTCCCATTTTATGACTATTTTTTACAGATTTTTTTTTCCGAAAAAAAAGAGTTTTCACTTCAAATGCTTCCCATTTTCCGGGAAACCAATATTTCTAAATTTCCTTAGTTACTTCTCTGGGTATTGTGATGTAGTATAACAAAAAAATTTTTGTTTTGTTCTAGGTTCAATATATTGGCTGCTAGCTGTCCGGCCGCGAAGCGCTTAAAAAAACACCTCGGAATGGAGCAATGAAAAGTTGGCCATTTTGTTTGAAAAATGCGCTTATAAAAATTTTCTCGATTTTCCGATATTGTACTTTTATGCACTAATTTATTAAATTTATAAATATCTTTTTATTTTTATAAATATTATTTAATTATTTTTATAAGTAAATAAAATTTCTATATAAAAAAAATTATTTATAAAACACATGATTTTGCACCTGCTACAGTGGCCATACCCCTTAATGGTAAGAACTCTGATAAATGGGAGTATAAATATTCAAGTTTTCTCCTATATGTGAAACAATTTTCACGGAATATGCTCGAAAAATTTTGGAATCCTTTTTTCGAAAGAAGCATAAAAAGATGTGGTATCATCATAACAATTTATATGGAAATTTTCGTACCTTTAGATTTTGAACACAAATGGCTTAAATTATTGCAGAAGATACCTCCATTATTAAAAGAGTGAGTAAATAAAGGCTTTCCTTTTGAAAATTGAATACTAAATTCAATTTTCAATGCGAACCGTCTAACAACCTTAACTTCTCATCAACTTCATAGCAATACCTACAAAATGCTTTACAAAAAATCATAAATATTTCGAAACCAAACCATTATTCTTCATTATAACCCCTAATCTCTTTCCGATTCCCATCGAAAGCTCTTAAAAATTTAATTCAACTTGAATTCACCACAACAACTTCGACAACAGGCAACAATTAGTCTCATTCAACCATTAGTACCAGATGCGACAATTTGGGCACGTGACGAACAGGATGAAGAGGCGGATCTTGTGCATTTAACTTGGGACTTCATTCCAACTCCAACATAAACTCTATCTCCTTCCCACTGCACTCCAAGGGATGTTCCTTCGAATTGTGTACCACTTAGGGGACTGTTAATAGCATCCCGAAATAAATGGAATCGCAATGACAAATGCATTTTCCGCTCTCATTTCCGTCACAGTCTGTCATTCGAATCCTTGTCAAGCCCATACTTATACTCCTTCTGATTCACTTTTGTCCCTTGAAAAATATTTTTTCTTTCATTTCCATTCCTTATGCATTTTCTTCTTATTTCTTTCATCAACGTACTGCATTAAAACGCAGAAAACCCCGGGAACGTGTAATAGCATCACGTTTCTTTTATTTTGTGCAATATCAATCCTAGCAATGCTTACCGGGAAATATGAACTCGAGAAATGGCAAGGCGATAAAGGAGAATATGATAATGTAGAACAACAGCCAGGAGAGGTAGTACAAGATGATATGATGTTGCCCAACGGAGACATGTATTCGAGGTACAATCAAGTAAATGACAAATGATTCTCTCTCGAGTCTAGTCTGTTGTTACGTAGGAGTACTTGTCTTACTATCATCCTTTGGCGTGGCACATTGTTATAACTTGAAAATGCTAACAATAAAATGAAGAGGACATATCTCCAACTCTGACTATCCTTGCGCTTGATTTGTCCGTAAAGGTGGTGGTAGACAACAGTGCCGGAGAAGTAAGTTAAAAGGCAAAATGCCTTTAGGACTTTCTTGAGAGCAAGAAATGCATGAAATTAGCATGAAGTACTTTTGTCGAGCAGGAAAAATGGCAAGGATAAAAGTTTTCTGCATTTAACGAAGCTTTGCAAGTAAAGATCGTGAGAAAAGTGTTTGCATCATAAGGTATCCGATGAAGGTGCCTTAATCCCTTTGCAAAGTGAAGTAAAGGACTGCATGTATCTTTCAATGTAATTGAGAACTAGATTGGAAAGATTTAGGATTATAGTTTTAGCCACAGGATATATTCAATTTAGCTTCAGGTTTCATGGGTGCAGTGAAAGATTGTTTAAACCATGTATTAAACCTAGTATGAGTCTTATTGACGTAGACTTTTATATTAAAGTTCCTAGACCAGGCCTATAAAAAGGAAGTTCATCTCAATAAAATGCAAGAAACATGTCATGCCACAATTGGGAAAATGCTCCTTTTAAATCATTTCGCAATTATGCCAATTGGTCAAGATCATGGGTGAGGAACAAATGAATCTTTGGTTTGAACATGCGTCGTACAAGAATCTTCGATGATGGAAGATCTGACTATCCAAGTACCTACTTGTTAGTTGCTATGAATGTGGAATCATCTCTTTTGAGACTATTTGCTAATCAAGACACGGCCGTGATATCGTAGAAAGAAGACATGAGATGGAAAGCCATCACTGTTGTATCAGCTTAACCATTCAACTCCTCTTCCACAAAACAGATTGCTGAGGGAGGTGGTAAATTACTATTGGCGTTGACCACCATAAAGAGCAGTAATAACTGGAATCATCAAAGCGAGCAGCCATTGGGCTTCGTAAGATCTAGTGAACTGACAACTTTAAACATTGGCTTTGATTTCATTGCAGTACACAGATAAATGTAGAGCGATAGCTCAGAATTTTAGAAAAACAGATTGGAAGGCATATCAGTCGAAAGTAGAAAAATAATTCTCGATTCCACAAAGCTCAAAACCAGACACGAGGTTGCATGGAGTGTTGATGAAGTTGACGCAAGTTTAAACCACTGTTAAGGAACCACTTCCCTGCTGAATTGACGCTTAAACAGAACAAAAGTTCCATGGTGGAACCACAAACAGCAAAACTTTTAGATATCTACGAGATGATTGCTGAGAAGGGTACGGCAGACAAATTCTGATGCTGACTGCTGGAGCTACAGGACTTTGCACAGCAAATAAAATATAAAGATAAAAGATTCCATACGAGCTTCTTATATGAAGTTTTGTCAGGAGACTGTCAGACTGTAAGAGACTGCAAAACTTTACAAAATCCTAACTGTGGACCATTCAGTTTGTAGTAATCGAGCAGTCTCCTAAGCAAACTGCTTGAAAAACACCATTATATATATTACTGGAAAACATTACCCGGACTCTTCTCCATCAAAACCAACGATTTGTCGTTGGTGTTCTGAATTTAAACGTGGTCGTACGGACACAAATGATGCGGAATGTTCGGCTAGGCCATTGGAAGCCGTTACACAGGCAAATGTGAGTGAAGTGAAGGTCCGTGAGATTACAGAAATAACACAGGTATCATCTGGAAGCGTATTTACAATCTTTCATGAAAATTTGAGTATGAAAAGGATTTTTTTAAAATGGGTGCCGCAATTGCTTACAGTGGAACAAAAACAGCAACGAGTCGATGATTCAGAGAGCTGTTCATCGCTATTCACTCGCAATAAAAAGGATTTCCTGCATCAATACGTGACCATGGGTGAAACATGGATACATCATTTCACTCTGGAGTCGAATCAGCAACCATCTGAGTGGCGCCTGGCTGCTGAAAGCCGCCCAAAGCGTCCAAAAACGCAGCAGTCTGCTGGCAAAGTCATGGCGTCTGTTTTTTGAGATACACATGGCGTAATTTTCATTGACTACCTGGAAAAAGGTAAATCAATCAACAGTGATTATTATATTGACTTGTTGGTACGTTTGAAGGAGGAGATTGCAGCAAAACGACCGCATATGAAGAAGAAAAAAATCTTTATTCGCCAAGACAATGCACCATGCCACAAGTCCATGAAAACAATGGCAAAATTGAACGAATTCGGCTTTGAATTGCTTCCCTACTCCCCGTGTTCGCCAAATTTAGCCCCCAGCCACTACTGGCTCTTTGCTGATCTCAAAAAAATGCTCCAGGGGAAACAATTGGCTCGAATGAGGAGGTAAGTGTCGAAACTGAAGCCTATTTTGAAGCAAAGGATTAATCCTTCTATAAACATGGTATAGAAATGTTGGAAAGGCGTTGGAAAGATTGTATCACCCTAAAAGGAGATTATATTGCTGAATAAAAATGACTATTGAAAAAAAAATATGTTGTTTTCGTTGTTAATCTCGGAACTTGTTGAACGATGTGTTACTTGATCCCATTTTGATTGTAAATTTAAAAATAAAAATATTTAAATTCAAAATTAAAATTCGATCGCGGTAAACCATTTGCAACGCAGTTTATCTATATTACATGAATTGCGTTGTCCCGCAAGACGAACAATAGTTAACAGCATGAGAGGGCTCGCCAAGAAACCACCGTTGCGACACGGGGAGTCTGTTTATGATCTCCACACATTGCGCACATCGGAAGAATCGGGCCAGTAACAAATTAACGTGATCGTCATTTTTGCGGTCTCAAGTGCATGTGCAGTGGGAATTGATTAGTGTGAGCTCCCGTGAAATGTGCGTGGATTTATTGTATGTTTGCGGAGGAAAAATATGAGCGGGCGCCGAAGCGCACTTTCCACCAACCAACATCTCTTACAGATAAGAAAATTTGTATCTTACTGAGCGTTTGGTGCAAGTTGTAAAGTTATTGTTAATTAATGTGATTTCAAATTATATAAGATTTGTGCACTGAGTGCTCAATGCGAACGTACTAAGTCCTCAAACGACATCCACTAAAATTTGAATTTTCCGCTTTGATTACGACTACGAAGTTTAAATCATCAACGACAAAATATGGAAGATTTTTGTGATTTTGCCAATCAGTTGGTTCGGATATTTTCATATTTCTTATTGAAGTTGCCTAAATTCAACCTTCGTGATAAAACCCTATAACTTGTAATTGTTTATTGCGTTTTTCCAGTGAATGTATTATTGTTATAACACGCGATCAAAGGTTGTCAATAGCTGTAGCTTAGAAATAATTCTCTCTTTTCTCTCAAGTATTTTTTAAGCGTGATTCAGGTATCGAAGTGCTAGTTTCGAAAATTTGTTCTTCACTTTATACAAACTATAGCTTCACACGACCTGAAAACACAAGATGGTTTTTTTTTATTCTGGTAAGGAGGTGAACGCCCAGTTACGCGCAGAGTGTGGGACTCCCATGCTCGCAAGAAAGCGACTGGATTACCCACTAAACACCTCCCGTGTCAACCTGAGAACCTAGCCTGGAACCGTAAGATGTGGTTTACCTTTGGTTCTATTGAAAAACTTTCATATCATGATTCCAAAACTTCTCCATCATATCGGTGCAAACGGACACCCGCGAATAAGATTTGAGTTTTTTAGGTTATTGAAAAATTATTTAAAATACTCTACTAAAAATGTGTCCTATCCGTCCGTCTGTCTGTCCGTCCGTCTGTCTGTCCATCCGTCTGTGCGTTACAATAAGTTTTCTTGCAAATCACTTTAGCTGGAGCGAAGACGTTCGTATGTCAAAAGTGGTATCCCCTCAAAATTTACAGTACAATAAAAAATTTCAAAGTGTTTAAGGGGGGTCTTCCCAAATAGGGGGTGACCCTTGAAAAAAATATATTGTTTACCAAAGGTAGCCAAGATGGGTATCAAATGTAAGGCCTCGATAAAAGCTTTTCAAAATAGGCCTTAAAGTAGAATTATTTCCATGGACAGGTGCAGGGTGAGGGGAGATGTACGAAAAATGTGTGTCCCCCCCTCGTGATTGGACATCTCCAGATAAAAAAATCTGAAAAATAATCAGGGAAGTAGGTCTTTATGTGTACAAGGGCAAGAAATCCCTCATAAGTCAAAACTCCATCAAATTTGTAAATAATAGGACATTTAACGGTTTTTATGTTTTCATCCATATGATTGAAAGTTGACCCTTAAATTTACCAAACATTTGTTACTATATTTTCTAATCTTAAACGCATGTTTTCTGAAAGCTTTACAAAAAAAAAATCGGTCCATAAACAGCCAAGTTAAAGACGGTTGAAAATTTGTCAACTTCACGAACAATTGCACGTGATACTGTGTAAATACCTGTTCGAACAGGACCCAAACACTACAGATGTGTAAGGATTTTGATGAAATCTTAGAAATATTTTGTGATATTGATATGTTATCGTACCAACTCAAGTATGGAGGTCAGCATACTGTAAATAAAATGGTGGAAAATCAAGTATATTAGCTTTGATGTTCAGAAGGCTTTGTTTGATTTTCAAATTGATTTACAATACACTTCTAGCAGGACCACTCTTCTGCTACTTTTACTTGTTGTTTCTTGAAAAGCCATTGGGCCCTGCTTTGTTGTGTGAATAGACGTATTTCGACTCCTTTAAATCATCTACAGTGTCTGAAACTGAAAAGTTTTCATGTTTTCGTATCTAGATGTTTCAGTTGGCTGTAATCGTTGAATTGCATCCCGCAATTAACTTCCTAATTCTACTTCATTTGGAGCGAGTTTGTTGCTAATGGTTAAATTACTTCATGAACAACGATTGTTGCCATATATGTACTAATTCAATTGCGGTAGCAAAGAAATCCTCATTTATGCCTGAAGGGAGAACTACGTAATAACACAAAGGGGGGGGGGGCATTTGTCCCTGATGGTATATCATGGACCATGAGTGCAGCTTTCAACTTTCTATGCCATCGTTCTAGAATGTCATTAGATTGTAGATGATACACTCTAGCTCTGTGTATTTTGAAACCAAGGAACTTTCCCAACTCTGGGGATGATGAAGACTCAAATTGACTTCCCTGGTGAGTAATTATACCAGTAGGGACCCCGAAACGTGGTATCCATTGTCAACATAAGATGTAGGCACAAGACTGTGCAGAAATGTCTACAAGAGGCTTCAGGCCAACATGTAAGCCTGTCAATTATGGCTTAGCAATATTTGAAACCTTGCAAATGTTGCAGAAGGCCAATAATTGCCAAGATATATTGTGTGGAGCCGTTTCATTGACAAAGGGAAGGATCTGAGATCCTTGTGCATGTATCGGTTGACCTTACACTTTCGGCAGGCATCACAGTTACAAGCCCAATTTCTTACATCCCAGTTCCTATATGTCCTAAAATATTTAGAAGTGAGAAGCTTGTTTGTTGTTATTATGCCTGGATGTGAGAGATTATGTGCTACGTTAAATACTTCTTTTTGAAATTTTACTGAAATGCGTCGCCGTGGTTCTTTTTGAGACATCTCAGAGTAAATTTCAGATTTTGAACCGAAGACTAGCAGTTGTTTAAATTTATATGAGCTGTGATTCATGAGGCTCCGAAGTACTCCCAAAACGTATTGTATATCTGAGGTAAACTGGCTAATGTAGCTTAAATGCCCACGCTTGCGTGGAGATTCTTATCAGGGTTTTTTTTAAAGGAAATGTTAGAGGTTTATGATCAGTGAACACTGGAAGTGGCTTACCTTCCTGCAATATTTAATACTTAAATAAGCAGCTAGCAGTTCTCAATCGCAGGTACTAAATTAAGCTATTTAGAAAAGAAACTCCGCGGTTTATAGAAGAATTCACTTTTTATTGAGGGGCATTACCTATTGTATAGTCTGAGATATCTACAAATAACGCCTGATAAGCACCAGTTAGGGGAAATTGCAAAAGTGTAGATTCAACTAAATGGTGTTGGGTGGTTTTAAAAGTATACATGGCTTCTGGAGATCAAACAATCTCACGGACACCTTATGTCTTGGCCCAGGCAAGTAAGCATTCAAGATTTTATGTTGATGTGCAGGATTTAATAGAAATCTTCTACAAAAGTTTCGGATTCTCAAAAATCTGACTATTTGCGGTCTTGGAAACTCTGTTATTGCGTGAGCTTTGTCTGGAGTTGGTTTGATACCTTCAGGAGTAATTAAATGGCCAAGGAATATCACTTGTTAAATTACTTTTTATGGAATTGTTTGCAGCTACATATAAATGAGTTGCATATTTTTGAATAATAATCTTTCTGAAAAATTATTAGAGAAGAAAAATGTTAGAAGAAGGTGGTTTCGACGTGTGCACTAATTCTCCTCAGGCCATCACACTTAGATACACACCGGTGATGGCGACCACCATGCTCAGAGGTGAGGGAGTTTGCATAAGTAGAAAAATTAAAAATTAGCTCCCTCACCTCTGAGCATGGTGGTCGCCATCACCGGTGTGTATCTAAGTGTGATGGCCTGAGGAGAATTAGTGCACACGTCGAAACCACCTTCTTCTAACATTTTTCTTCTCTAATAATTTTTCAGAAAAATTATTATTCAAAAATATGCCACTCATTTATATGTAGCTGCAAACAATTCCATAAAAAGTAATTTAAAAAGCTATCGGAGCCATCCGAAAGAGTGATCGATATCCGCGCGACGTTAGATTAAGCTTCAAATGTAGAGCAAATTTGTCGTATAGATTTACATTAAATTGATGTGAAAAGGGTGAAATGATCCAATTAAAAAAAAAAAAGTTTAGCTAATACAAGTACTTACAAGAGAAATTTACCTTGAATATAACTTGCAGATACAAAAACATATTGAGTTTGCATAAGTAGAAAAATTAAAAATTAGCTCCCTCACCTCTGAGCATGGTGGTCGCCATCACCGGTGTGTATCTAAGTGTGATGGCCTGAGGAGAATTAGTGCACACGTCGATACCACCTTCTTCTAACATTTTTCTTCTCTAATAATTTTTCAGAAAAATTATTATTCAAAAATATGCAACTCATTTATATGTAGCTGCAAACAATTCCATAAAAAGTAATTTAAAAAGCTATCAGAGCCATCCGAAAGAGTGATCGATATCCGCGCGACGTTAGATTAAGCTTCAAATGTAGAGCAAATTTGTCGTATAGATTTACATTAAATTGATGTGAAAAGGGTGAAATGATCCAATTAAAAAAAAAAAAAAGTTTAGCTAATATCACTTGTGTTTGGAAAAATTTACATTTTTCAGCATTGAGAATGAGGCCAGAATAAAGGAGTTGTTAAAAAATGTGCCTTAAATCAACGCAATGCTCGGGCTTGGAAGAAGAAACAACCAAAATTTAATCCAGATAGACGAAACAAAGGTTTAAGTTTCGTAGCGTAGAGTGAATGAATCCCTAAAAGATTTGCGCGGGATTGGATATCCCGAAATTTATTTACATAAGCTCAAATAGTCCAAAACGTGTGCCAATTACCATCTTTGGAATGTCTTCAGAAACTACAGGGATTCGATGATGTGCCTTAACAAGATCTATGGTTGAAAATATGCGGCAGTTAGAACATTGTCATGCAAAATCATAGATGAGAGGTAGAGGGTAGTGGTCTGAAATGGTTGGAGCATTTTGTTGACGATAGTCTTCACAAAGTCTCTATTGTCCATTTTGTTTGGAGACCTTATGCAAGGGGGAAGACCAAATACTTTTCAATGAACAAAAGATAACCTGTTGTATCATAAACTCAAAATCTTTCTGCACAGCAGCTAATTTGTGAAAATATTCAGGAACCAGTAGTGCTGATGTGGTGCTAGACATCATCCTTACTGGTTTCATGAAACTACTTGCTGCAGTATTGTTGCGAAATTCTTGAACGAGTTCGTGAATTTTAAATTGGAGTGAGTGACGTTTTTACAAAGTGAGAATTTCCTTTGAGATTCTAATAAGGTTGAAGGGTCTATGCAAACAGTGCAACTCGGCAGTTTTTAGTATGATAGCTCGGCGAACCTTGTATAGTAATTGTCCTCGATTACTTCTTCGGTCTCGTCAAATTCAGCTTTGATTTCAGGAGAAGCAGAGCACCATGGTTGAAGCTTGATAGTAAAGACTGAGAAGAATGGCTTTATTGAGACTTAAATACTCTCAATATCCTTAATTAAGTATCGATCCTTTACGAGGACTCGAGAAATTGTATAGGGCTCCTCTAACTTACAACTTTCTTTGGTTGACACGACTTCATTTTCAATGAGTCCCAAATTATCAATGGCATATTGCTTTGGCAATGCATGCATTTTATTGAAGCCCACCTCCAATCGCTCACATTTTTCAGTCAGATTTTTCATTGCTTTTTAAATTTGGTTTGAATGTTAATCACACCATTGGCAGGATCATTGACGGAAGTGATGATATTCTGCTGCACGGAGATGAACTGTTTGATCGTTAGATTTCTCAAGCTAAAATTTTAGATGATTTCATTGGGGCTAAATCTTGTTGTTGTATTTTTTCGCGAATCCATAGCTCAGTGATGCGGTGGCAAGAGTTTATCCCAGCTTGTTTGATTTTCGGCCATCGAATATAAATAGGACAAAATTGTTTGATTTGCTCTCTCAACACATCCATTGGCTCATGGAGTTTGAATTGCAACTATCATGTGTTTTATTTCATGTAGATCACTAAAATTCTTTGAAGTGAACGCTTGTGGCAGACCCAAGAAGGTTGTCAGTTCCATATCGATTTTTACGATTGCGGAAACAACCGATCTCACCTGTCTCGCTGGAATGGCTGATAAAATTCTATATATCAAAAGGCACATCAAAATTTATGAGGTCTCATATTGCCAAACATTGAAAGGAAGACTGTAAACTTGGAGATCTAGGCCGCAGAATTAAAACAACAATTGAAGAGCTAAACTTGTCCTCTGCTTGACGCTTTACATCCCCACGCCACTCCAGATGACAAAGTCGTTCTGTTAATCGAGAGACTGAGAGAAAAATCGGATTCTATCATCGAAAGTATGTAGTAGCCACTCGTCGTTGAATAAAGTTTTCTATTAAGGACATGACAAATCGATTGTGAGGCATGTTGTGTAGCTAGTGGCACCGTCTTCCTGAAACCGCATATTGTTGATGCCAAGTTCATCCAATTCTGGCTACGAATAATCTTCCAACATAACACGATAGCGCTCTCCATTGAAAGTAACATGACGGTCGTTTTCATCTAGGAAAAAATACGGCCCAACCCCACTTCCGGCATGAAAACCACACCAAACAGTAACTTTTTACAAATGCAATGGTGTCCCAAGAAGCACATGTGGATTTGTTGTTGACCAATAACATATATTTTGCTTATTAATAAAGCCATTGAGCCAGAAATCAGCTTCATTGCTGAAGATGATTTTTCGATGAAACTTACTCAGGATTTTGGTATTAATTTTTAATAATTTTCAAACTTTGCTGGTTCATGAACTTTACTATGATGAAAATGTTGACTTTAACTAACGTTTTGACATTGACAGTTGAATAAAAAAGTTTCAGGGTGCGTTCATATAAAGACACGAAATTGTTATGTCCCTAATAGGAAACTCTGTACTAAGCCATGTAACTTTCAGGGCCGATCCATATCGGGAAACGCCTAGAAGTCCTTCCTATTGAGATGGCTTGCAATCGATCCGCGACAAAGCGGCTTTTTGTGACTGACCAAAAAATGTAGCTTAAGTTTTTTATTGACACAGGTGCAGATGTGTCAGTTACAACTTGACTTCTCTCACTAAAAAATTAACAAAAGCACAGGTGGTAAGCTTTATGCTGCCAATAAGTCCCCCATTGATACATATGGTGCAAAGTTATTGACATTAAATATCAATTTACGTCGTCGACTAACGTGGCCGTTTTTAGTTGCAGACATTGCACAGCCAATTAAAGAAGCAAATGAAAAATAGATGTCTTGTGGATTCGAAAACGAAATTTACATCAGCTGGAGCCCTATCAACTCTACACACTAGATCTATCTCTAAATTTCTACGTTGAATGGAGAACTCCAGTTCCACGCATTCTAAAGGCATTTCCAGAGGTAATGAGTCCTGCTCTAGCGAACACTATGCAACCTTTAGTACTACACCTTATCATCACCACTTGTCTTCCTGTAGCAGAGCGCCTGAGACAACTACCACCAGACAAGCTAAAAAAATCTGATACTCAGTTCCAGTACGTGATGGATAAGTACTTCTGACGTGCGTCGAATAGCCCAAAGCCCTTTGCATCTAGTGCCCAAAAAGAAAAATTGTTGGCACCCATTTAGTGATAATCACAAACTAAATGAAATTACCCTACACAATCGCTGCTCCATCCGATATATTCAGAACATTACATCGAATCTCACTGGCAATGTATATTTCCGAAAATAAGTTTACTTCGAGCATAATATTAGGTCCTAGTTGCGAAAAAACGTCCCAAAGACGGCAGTGATAATACCGTTGGGCCTACTCGAATTTAAGGTAATAACATCTGGCCTCCAGAACGTCACCCAAACCTTTCAACGGTTTAGTGACGAAGTGTTGTGTGGATTGGAGTATTGTGTCTGCTATCAAAATAAATTAACATGGCATTTGTCTACCTGAACCGTGAGTGCAAGCCATACGTAACTTTCAATTGCCAACAAATGCTAGGCGATTGCGCCGTTTTCTGGGCATATTAAATTTCTACAGGAAATTTGTTCCTAATGCTGCTTACCTGCAAACATTGCTCCATCAATATCTCCGTAGCGTGAGAATAATCCCGTTGGTAGCACCAACTGGAAAGGCAGATTTCTTGTAGGTACTCGTATTTTTAAAAGCAAATAATCATTTTATTGGCCCCCAATTTGAAAGTCGAACACTGTTTAAGGACAAGTCAAAGTAGCTCTTACCAGAAGAATTTTGTAAAATAACCAGTAAATCAAAAAACGTCTTTTGTATATCAAAACTAGGCTCACACATACAATATATTCCATAAATTGAGCTCAGAAAAATAATACACATGGTTATTATGTATTTAATTTGCCCACATTTTAGTTTCAGTCTATTGACCTAAATGTTTGAGTATTCATGATAGCAGATGAATGTTTCAAAATACTTCTAACCATTTCATCAAAACGAATGTTTCAAAATATTTCTAACCTTTTCATCAAAAGCCTTACACATCTGTAGTGTTTGAGTCCTTTGCAAACGTGTATTTACACTGTATCACGTGTTATTATTGTTGTAATTGATAAATTTTAATCGTCTGTAATTTGACTGTTTACGGCTTGATTTTTATGAAACTTTTAGAAAGCGTTTTACATCACAAAATTGAGATACAAATGTTTGACAAATTTAAGGGTCGTCTTTCAATTTTGTAGATGAAAATCTAACATGCAAAAAATGCACTATTATTAACAAAGTTGATCGAATTTTAATTTCTTAAGTATTTGTTAGCCCCTCTGTATATAAGAGGACCCCTTTAAATGCCTTAAAGTATTTTTTTGCGCTGCAAGTTTTGTGAACGCACCACTTTTGACCTACGTTTGCGAGAAAACTTGCTGTGACTCGCAGGCGGATGGACAGACAGGTTGCGATTTTGGGAGTGCGATGTTAATATATTTTACAATACTTTATAATTGGTCTGTTGTATAAATACTTCCAAGTTAAGCAATGAAAAACATTTCTATGAAAAATATTCATTATTTTAGTTGCTATTAAAATAGCGAATTGCGCTTACCTTTTGGCCTATGTGGCCCGCTGATTTGAGTGCATGCATTTGATTTTCGATTTTTTAAAAAATCAGTTTCCTAGGGTGTCATCAATCTATGTGTCAAATCTCATTTGAATCAGAGTTTCACTCTAGACAGGGCAAAAGTATTCATTTTTTTTTGTGAATATGTCAGCTAAAAATATTAAGTTTTAAATTTTCGTTGCATTTATTTTTCATTGGTTCTCGGTAAGTTTTCACAAAATATAACAGCAAAGTATCCCAATTTTTATCAACATCATGTGAAAAATGTGGCCGCCAGAGGGCTACAAGACAAAAAACCGCATATATAAACCGCCACCATTTTGAAACTTGCTCACCAATTATCTAAAAAATGACAAAATTTTTAGATCTAATTATTTTCTATCTTAGGATTAAATTTAATATATATTGAATCAAAATTGCAACTTTTAGAAGCTTTCGAGCTCCTGCCATTTTGTTTTTTTGAAATCTGACCTCTAGTTTTTTACATAGTTGTATAAATGCTTATCGTTTTTATCAAACTGTCAATTTTCATGAACAAAGGTTTGGTCACAACTACAACAACAAATTTTCGCGTGTCTATCGACCCTGGAGCGACCGCCATTTGGTTTCGGACGGTTCGACTTTAGATTTTTTATTGTGTGGTTCAATACACAGTTCAATGAACCTCTGTTCCAATTTTCATCCAAGTCGGTGCTATACTTTGGTCAGAACAGAAATCATGATTTTTCGTCTAAAATAGCCGCCATTTTGTTTTCTCCTGGTCAAAATTAACCGAGATATTTACTCACTACATTTACCCTGAAAATTGGAGAATTGGAGCAACCTTTAGCGTGGTCACAATACCACGAACTATTTGAACTTTCAAATTTATTCATATGTATGTAGAACTTTTTATATCCTGCAACGAATGTTGAAAGATTCGCTATGCCTGTATGCTAGTGAAAACAACATTCCAATAATATATCCTAATGAATGGCTGCATCTTAATAAATAAGTGCCCGTTCTGAAACCGTTTGAAGAGGTTACTAAGCTGTTGAGTAACAACGAAACCAGCATTTCATCTGTGATTTCTGTTATACATACTATAAAATATGCATTGCAATGAGAAGAAATCAATCAAGATACGAACACAATATTAAGAAATGCCATAAGCCGCACCAGGGAACAATTTGCTTGAGAGTACTTCTAACAATTTCTTTGTAATAGCAACGTCTCTAGATCCTCAATATAAAACAAAATTTTTTCAATGAAGTGATTAAAGACGAACCGGAGGTCTCAACGATTGTAAGACTGCTGAAGCTACAACGGGCTGGCCACATGAATCGTATGGACGAACAATGGATACCCAAGAAGGTATTTGTTAGGAGAACTGAAGGCCGGAGACCAGTGGGGAAACTGGGAAACACTGGTCTAACTCGGTCGACGAAGACAGTTCATCGCTGCTCGAATTTCGAAATTGGAGGACGCGGTCAATGGACCGATACAGTTGGAGGCGCTATTTGCAGGAAGCGAAGGCCCAAAAGGGGCTGTAGTGCTAAGAAGAAGAAGAAGATTAAAGAGAATGTTTAGCCTGAATTGATTGTGCTACTTGAGAGAATAAATACCACTGTGATTAAAGCATCAGAGAAACATGCTGACGCTCTTATAGAAAAACGGCCAAAGTTAGTGAAATGAATTCACTTACTCGTACGTCGAATCTATTTTAGAAAATATGTTAACAAGTAGCGACAGCAATGGTGAGGAAACTGATCCAAACGTCCGTACTGTTAAAAATGCTGCTGCATGGAAACATTTCAAAGAAAATTTATTCCCATAAACGAGGATCCGTTACAATGGTGGAGACTGAATCAGAAATTTAAAATATTTTATCCAATTATGTTCCAATATTTATGTGCCCTCCGATTTCTTTTGCAAGTAAGCAGCTATTTAGTGATACTAATCTCATATATAATTTACATAGAAACAGACTGGATGAAGCTAAAGCTGCTATACTTTTATTTACCAATTATAATTTGTTACTGTTGGAATCATTTGAATGGATATGAATTTTAAGCCTTTAATTATACCTTACTTACATGCATAAGAATTATCATTGTTGTGTCTTTAACGTGGATGGATCACTACAAAGAAAGTTAAAAAATTTCCCTGAAAAAATTCGGATGCAGGACAAGAACTATGGCTAGGCACCTCTAGATATAGCTCGTTTTCTTACATTACTGATATCAGGATTCTCTAGCATCGGGTAATAATTGTTACGCAGGTATCCTGGGTAACGTAGATTATTTTATACTCACAATATTCGCAAGGTCACTCAGGCGAATACTCCTAAGTATTGGTTCAATACGCAAGATTAAGAAAATACAACTCACTGCGTACCAAAACTATAATTCTTAAATACTACAAAATTGTTTACATATTCGTGCGTTAAAAGCAATACTGCAAGTCTGGAATTTCGTTGATTATTTCAGAAATGCTAGAATTGCTTACATACATAATGTTGCTACTGCGTTGACCATTGACTCAGATTACCTCACGTGAGTCAATGTTCCACGAGGTAATTGAACATAAACTTTTAATTATGTCAGAAAATATTGTAATTGTGGCATCTTGCATTTCTTCAATTAGGTCTCAAGTGCCAGAATCGCTTACACATATGAAACAATTACCGTGTCGGAAATTGACACCGATTTACATGAGTCAATGTTCCCAGCGGCAATTGAACCTAAATTGCAACTTAATTTAAATGAAGATTCTAAATAATATGAGATTTATGTAAATTGAAATATTGCAACAGAATTTAATAATTTTCTTCGATTCTTTTTAAGACATAATACGAACTCGAAATTTGCAGAAACAATGACGGATAATAGCTTTCATTATGACTAACTAGCTCTCCACAAATGTTTGTCTTAGAGGCGATTGCTAAACATTGTTTTGAATTGCTGCAAAAATATCTAAAATTAAGTTAATTTGGACTTTTTAACACTTATTGGCCTGAAATATTGTCGTTTGGGTATCTGCGCAGCAGATACTAAAAGCAGACTCTAAACAATCATTATTTTATTGTTTATTTAACGAGTTGAAAGAATATTTGGTTAGAAGTAGTTATATTAATTAACTCTGTTCTTGACAACTACTCACCTCCGATTTCAATTTCGCCTCCAACTTGTATGAATTAAATTTTTAACCCCCCACTTCGGCTCCGATAGACTTACCTCCGTAACATCGCTCAACTGTACACCAGCGCGAAATATTTAGTGTGATATAACCATTGTGTTTCTATACATAGTGGTGTCATCATAGCGAACATTTTAACTCCACATTGGGGGAACCCATGTTTTTGGTGGCGCACGTATCGCTGGTAAATGTCTGGGGTAGAATACCTTTAGTGAAAATCCAATCCAAGTACAGAAACTTCTAAAGCTGCTTTGAAAGTGGTTATGAGTTTTGAGATATATGATGTACATATATCAACATATTGGCAAATCCAAGCGAATGAATTATGTAGGATGGATGTATGTTCGCTATGCGTTTTGTGTGAAGATTCACCACCGCCATGTAGGGCTAAAGCTAGTCGTAAGATTATTACATTCTTCGTGATTATAGAAGATTGTAAATAAATGTAAATGTTTTCGATTTTGTGTGTCCATTCATAAATTTGGGGTGTGTTCATTTTATGAATGGAAGTGCACAATTTCATTATGTGAAATATAAGAATTAATACTTTTAAAGAATTTAAAAGAGTATAAATCCATTATATACGAATCAATTTTCTTTATCGCTAAGTGTTCTTTTTATGTGTTTTTTTAAACAATAATAAATATGAAACTAGATTGTTGAGTGTAATTATATTTGTAAACGTTGAATATCTAACTAAGCAAGTATGCATATTAGAGTTAGAAATAGTGATGTTAATAAAATTACAACCATAGGTTTTATTCTTGTCGATTTTAAAGTTATCATTGAATAAATTGCAATGGAAAGACTTTTTGACTCTGACAAACACTTGGAAATAAAAAATAAACACTCAAGTACGATCAGTGAGAAATTCATTTAAATATTTTTCCTAAATTATTGTTACATCAATGTATGTCTTTGCTTTTTATGGTATGTCAAGGGATATCAGCTGAATGCTAATTCATGGTTGTAAGGACTGAAATATAATTGCTTTTATTTTAATGTATAATAATGGTACGTCGATTTTTGCACGAAAAATGTATCACTTGGTATCAAAAAATTTTGTTGTAGCATTAACCAATTAAACTTTTTAAAGTGTTTTGTCTTATTTAACTTTCAAAATAAAAATCATGTTTTCTTTTCGTGACTTATTTGATTAATTTTTAGCATCTACGGGTTTCGCTGGTACTACCTGTCTCGTGAATATAATAAACTAATTTAGTTAAGAACAAATCATAGTCGTCAAATACGTACACACTGAAAGTTAATTAGAAATAAATTTTTAGTTTCATAAAAGTTATAAAATTAATTCTGAGAAGAGTGATTTTCGTTTAGTTTTCTTCTTTTTAGCTTCCTGCAAATAGCGCCTCCAACTGTCTCAGTCCGTTGACGGCATCTTCCAAATCCGAAATTCGAGCAGCTATGAACTGTCTTGTTTCCTCCGTTTCCCCACTGGCCTCCGGCCTTCAGTTCTCCCAACGAATACTTTTTAGGGTATCCGTTGTTCGTCTATACGATTCATGTGGCCAGCCCATCGCAGCTTCCGTAGTCTTACAATCCTTGAGAACTCCGGTTTGTAAAAAATTTCATACAGCTCATGGTTGTATCGAATTCACCATTGGTCCCCGTCAAGCTTCATTCCAATTATTCGCCTCAAGACCCGTCGCTCAAAGGCGTTCAATATATTTGCGGATGCTTGGGTTAGGGTCCATGTTTCACACCCATAGCATAACACAGGTCTCATCACAGATTTGTATACTTGGAGCTTTGTTCTCCTGTGTATGCAGCTGGTCTTCGGACTCGTTTAAAAGCAATAAGCTAATGAACGTTTTTAATAAAAAAACAACCTCAGAGGCATTTAGGGAGGCCTGAGTATATAAAACACTTTAAAGGGCTCTACGAAAAAAAAGCACGTTTTCCCACACCACTTGGAATAAAGTGCAAGACGTTTTTTAAATGTGGTATCCCCTGTATGCTTTATCCATTTCACAGAACATGCGCTTAAAACTTGTGAGAATCATAGTAAAGTGCAAGACGTGTTTTGAATGTGGTATCCTCTGTAGACCTTATCCATTTCACAGAACATGCGTTTAAAACTTGTGAGAATCGTAGTCCCTCCGATGGGCTGATCACAATAAGAAGTTTTGGGTTTAATAAGGCAACTAACATGATCTTCACGAAGGTCTTAACTGTGTCAAAGGAAATAGATGCAGATAAAATTACCTTCTAATACAAGCACAAACTATGAAAGCATTGATAAGGTGTTGCGCGATGAGAAAAGGAAGAGGTATATGTAGTATGTAGCTAATAATTTCTGGAGCTGAAACTCAACTATCACGTGAAGCACGCTGGGGTACATGGTTGCGTGACAAAAGCTATAAGTATGATGCAACTCAAAAATTAGCCCCAATACCAAAAATCTGCGCTCGATAAATGAAAAAATAGTACACATCAGTAGAAATTAGGTGGCAAACTGATTAAATCATAGAAAACAAAGCTTCAGGTTTAAGCTAGATCTTTGGAATGCTTTGGCTTTGAAACATCACCGATTACTTAACTACCATTTAAATCTTGATCTGAGGTGGTTAGTTGCAGTGCATATGGAATAGATGGATAACATACAACCATAAGTGATGTGGAATATTTAACAGACATTACTGTTGCAATATGAAAAGACTACTTGAATAAATATTCGGCCGTACAACTAGTACAGATGTGCAACTAGCACATCTCTCTTGATCGTCATTACGTTTGGTATATCCCGATTCAACAGCGGCTGAAATCGTTGCAAATACGGAATTGCAAAGGGCTTGCATTTCTAGTATTACTGGCATTTTATCGAAGTTACATGGTTTTATATGCACGTCCGTGAGTTTACGAATAGTGGTGATAACATTATTATCCAATTCACGCACCTTTCGAATAATTCTCCATGAAAAGATTTTACTATATTAATTGATGTCATTTTTCAGATGGATATTCCTTAAATTTTTAAAATATTGAAACATATCAGAACAGTTGTATGTTCCTCTACCTTCTCCCGCAAAGTATGAATTTCAGTAGAGGACCTAGGTAAGTATAAGAATCGTCAATTTACTGCGGTCTGATCACAAACCGTTCCTAATATATCGAAGCCGACACTGAGAATATAATTTATGGTTGTTATTATAATAAAAACCAGTGAATTTCCATTTTGGGAGCCAACAATTTACCCAATTCCTTGCTTCAAAATTAGAAGCAGAGTGTTTTATGCTACGTTACTAAGCCGCCCAAATCATAAAAATTATAAATAATGTCTTCTGCGCAATTATATTCCACTTCCGTTCTTATTGATATCTCGTCAAAAAGTAAAACATACTGCCCACCTAAACTCGACATTCCTTTGCTTTTTTCTCAAGCAGGTCTTTTATAGAATCAACAAAACTAGTTTTTAAGCGAAGATTCGAATACCTGACTGAAGGAACACTGAATTCCTGACTGAAGGAACACTGAATTCCATGTTTTGAAATTCCCTGTAAAGGGAAGGGGGCCTATAGTAGTATTTCAAGTAAAAAATTTGCGCATTGTTCCAAAGGGGCATTAGGCTTGTGGGAAAGCTGGGAACGTATTAAAAGCTGAGCCTCTTAGTATATATCCTTCAACAAATTTCTTGCTTGTTTTTCAACATCCGATTTATTTTTCCTTATTCGGTAATACTTTAGAGAAACAAAACATGCTTTTGGAATTGATTGTTTTTCCTCAGTGCTTTTTGTTAGGCGGCGGTCTGGGGATGGAAACTGAGATGGGTGTACGTTTAGCATGCTAGGTCTTGAATGAAGGTTAACGTTCCAAAGATGGCTTTCATCCTTCGGATCTTTTCGCACTTCAAGTGGAGGAAGCCACTGAGATGACAGGTTATTTAAATTTAAATCAGCTAAAGTTGGATGAATGAAGCTTTGTTTGGGCTTTTCTCTAAAATGAATTGGATGACGTTTCTCAAAATATTGTTCTTTGCAATTTCCAACTCAAAACAACTCTAAGGATCCATAACATACTCACTATTTGAGAAAACGCTACGAATGACAGGTGTTAGCAATGCATCTTGCTTCAATACCTTTCTATGGCCATATTTTCTAATGCAGGGCTTTAAAAATGATCCTCACCCAGAAATTGGGATTTTTTTCAAAAAGTTTCAGTGCGAAATGCCTATACGCTTTAACTAGACATTGGTTCTCTTGTCAAACGTATAGCCGTGAAGGTGATTCTATATATGAATTTCTATATAAAAAATCTACATAAAAATTTCAAAATAAAATACAATTAAAATTTGATACTTAAGCCTTTCCTTTAATGAATTCACAGTTAAACACTTTCTCACTTCAAATTTAAAGATGTAATGCCCCATTTCAGTACATTGCATTTATTTAAAACTTTCTAACGGTGAAGCCTATGAAACATTAGACACCATGAATTTTCCCCACATTTAGACGCTTTTCATTTAGGCATCTTGATTGTGGAAAGCGATTTCGAAGTCTTTCATGGTGCGCGATCGGTTCAACCAGGGGGTGTGGGTTCAATACCCGGTCTGTGTACCAATTTTAGTTTTGTTTTTCCCTTTTATTAGTTGATTGTTTACTTATTTAGAATACATTTTTATGCTTTTGTGTCACAATGGTAGAATTTTCTAAAACGCATCGCAGAAAGCCATCCATTATAATCAACAAGTGTTTATTTGACGCCTAACGAGGCAATGCGATCTTTTCGAACCAAACTCGATGCCCTGGAGGACGCTGTCTCGAACACAGAGGGCCACATGCTGGTCGGGGGAGACTTCAACGCTAGAGCCATTGAATGGGGTATGCCACAATCCGACCCAAGGGGAAAGCAGATCTTGGACATGGCGGCCAGAACAGCGCTTTTTGTCCTAAATACTGGTAACACCCCTACTTTCCGCCGCTGGGGTTGCGTAGGAACCATACCCGATGTGACACTCGCTTCGGAGTCCCTGGTACCTAGGGTACACAACTGGCGAGTACTAGAGGACTACTCGGCTAGTGATCACCAGTATATAGCGGTTGAGATTCACGACAGTGCTACTCTGCGTGCATATGCCCAAACTTCAATCCTCGGTGGAGGACTGGGAGGATGGACGTTGAGAGGTTCGCTGACGCGCTTACGGCAGGCGCACCGTTGCTGGGAGCTCCGCCAGGGAGTGGAGGGCCTACAGACAAGGACTTGGTGAACTCAACTATGAGTACCATCATAGCTGCTTGCGAGTCTTCCATGCCCCGTCGGAGACCCCGACACGGTAAGCCTCCAGTATACTGGTGGTCAAACGAGATCGCCGAACAAAGAAGCGAGTGTCACAAACTTCGGCGAGAGGCCCAGCGGGCGCGAACACGGGAGGAGGCAGACACTAGGCTAGCAGCTTACAGGTTTGGCAGGAAATATCTTCGCAGGCTTATTAACAAGAGCAAGGCCCGATGCTGGCAAGACCTCGTGGACGATGTAAATAGGGATTCGTGGGGCCTTGGCTACAAGCTGGTCATGGGGAAACTCGGTGCCCTACGGAACCCTTGTATACATGACGCGGAAAAGATGGACGCGATAGTGCGGGGACTCTTCCCCGCCCATCCCGTCCGTGTTGACGCTGTCCATGGTGAAACAGCAGTAGAGTGCCCACTCTTCACACAGCTGGAACTGGAGGAGGCAGTTCTCTCCCTGAAAGCGAGGAAGGCTCCAGGTCCAGATGGTGTTCCAGCTGAGGTGTTTCGGCTCATCTATCACCATTGTCCTGACTTGCTGCTCAGCACATTCAACGCTTGCCTACGGGACGGGGTTTTCCCGGTACAATGGAAGGTGGCGAGGCTCGTACTGATCAGCAAGGGGAAGGGAAATCCCGAATCGCCGTCTGCATACCGCCCGTTATGCATGCTAGACACGGCTGGGAAAGTGCTAGAGAAACTCATCAAGGGAAGACTCACTGACGCGATTCGTGCTGCTGGGAACCTATCTCCTCGGCAGTACGGCTTTAGAACAGGACGTTCTACCATTGATGCAATTGCAGAGGTGGTGAACGTGGTCCAAAAGGCAGAGGCATATAGTCGCACCAAGCGACGGATCGTCCTGTTGGTGACACTCGACGTCAGGAATGCCTTCAACTCCGCTAGATGGGTGGATATTCTGGACACGCTGGAAAACTTTTTTCAAGTTCCAGAATATCTAATGCGGCTTTTGAGGAACTACCTTAAGGACCGAAGCCTGCTCTACGACACGACACAGGGCCAACGAAGGATGGAAATTACATCGGGTGTTGCCCAGGGATCTATCCTTGGTCCGGACCTGTGGAACGTGTCTTACGACGGGCTACTGAGACTTGAGATGCCAGATGAGTCGCGCTTGGTCGGCTATGCGGATGATGTTGAGGCTCTGGTCACCGGACGCACCGTTGAACAAGCGCAACTTAGGCTAGGTATGCTAATGCGCCGAGTGAGGGACTGGATGACTGCTCGCGGGCTCAGTTTAGCACTGGAGAAAACCGAAGTGGTCATCTTGACAAAAAAGAGAATCCCTAGAGTAAGGATGATCAGTATTGGAGATATAGAAATTGAATCGAAGCCAGCGGTGAAGTATCTGGGGCTACTGATCGACTCAAAGATGAGTTTCTCTGAGCAAATCAGGGCAACGGCTGAGAAGGCTGCTTCGGGAATATCGGCCCTGAGTCGACTTATGGCCAACGTAGGGGGACCCAGCCCATCAAGAAGACGCCGCTTGATGAGTGCTGTAGGGTCAGTGTACTGTACGGAGCAGAGGTATGGGGCGACGCTCTCAGCAAGGAGGTATACTGAAAACGATTGACACAGGTACAGAGAAGAGGAGCACTGAGAATTGCATCTTCGTATCCAACAGTCTCCGACTCGGCGGTGAGAGTGATTGCAGGCGTGATACCTGTCGCCCTCCTTGCTAGAGAGCGCCGCGCTATTTACCTGTGCTGAAACGAGGATGCGAGGGAGATGGTTGTCCGCGAGGAGAGACAACGCTCACTCAACGATTGGCAGCAGTCTTGGAGGAATTGCACGAAGGGAAGGTGGACTGTGCGCCTCATCCCGGATGTGAGACCGTGGCTAAATCGAAGGCATGGTGAGACTGATTTCTATCTGACCCAGCTTTTGAGCGGGCACGGGTGTTTACAGTCTTACCTGCACAAGATCGGTAAGTCACGGTCTCCCAATTGTTGGTTTTGCCCAGGAGAGGAGGACAATGCCTGTCACACATTTTTTGCGTGTACCAAATGGGCCAGGCTGCGAAGGAAACTCTACAGGGAGACGGGAGAGCTCACCCCGGATAATATAGTTGCGGTGATGCTCGAATCGGTTGACAAATGGAACTAGGTGGCACATTATGCTCGGGCAGTCCTAAAAGATAAAAGGGATTCGCAGCAGCCGGAGGCACTGGGGCTGGGGGATCACTCTTTTGGCAATTCCTTTTCCCCTCTCCCCTCCCGCTAGGAAAGGGACTCCCCAGCTTGAAGGCGCCCCACGGCGTAACAAAACGAGACCTGGCCCGAAGTAATGTGTCAAACGGTTCCAGGCTAGGTTCTCAGATTGACAGGGGAGGTGTTTAGTGGGTAGTCCAAGGGTATCCTCCATGGGAGTCCCACACTGCCAGACTCGGCGGGCGTAAATGCCTTCACCTCCCTACCACAAAAAAAAAATTAAAATCAACAATTTTTGTGCTTGTAACTAGGTTCTCAAAGAAGATTTGATTGTGGAATATATTCCAAAATATCTCGTGAAAACTTAGAATAATGGTTGTTCGTAGAATTTAGAATAGGATAGCTCTACTCACTAGATAATGTGTACCCATGATGTCTCGGTAATTTTATTGAATATCGATTATCGGTTATTTTAAAAAGAATTCTTCGCAGGTCATCAATGGCGAAAACATATCACACTGTACTACGAATGTGGAAAAGTTTTTAAAAAATCAGTGGTTTCAAAAAATGCAGTAAAACGTCCAGACGTTTCACGGGGTCTCGTCACATCCATTTGCACATATCCCGACGATATAAATTCGCAATTCTGACCTTCACAGGAATAAGTCATATGGAGTACTACTCTCAATTATTATCATTTTTACTCTTAAGCGTGTTTCCGAGCCAGTTTTGAATTCTTCTTAGAGTTTTCATTTTACAGTCTTTAGCGCTTCTATTGCTTCGTATTTCTTGCACATTTATTATGTGCACAAAGGCTTATCTAATAACTGAAGAATGTTTCGAATTTCAGAAACTGCTCTAAAACCTGTTTGTAAGATAATTAGGCCATCTTAACTGCTTCTGAACATCTGATTCACATCAAATCCATTTTAAAACAATGCTAATTTGAATGCCTTTATTCTATTTCATTCTTTATTTTAGTGACTTGTCGAAATTATTATCAAATATCATTATTATTTTATACAAAAAAGATGATTTTATCATTCTTTTCAACTTTGTTACCAGTAGTTGGCTACTAACTATATTTTCTTTCAATTAGATTCTATTTGATGAGCTATTCCCCTTTAGAAGTGCATCGTACATTTTCTTTGATTTCAACAAAGATAAAAGCAGGATGACTTCACTAGGTATATCCTGTTAGTGCTTCCTAATCCACTCATTTATTCCAAACATCACAATCATCATTACTCAAAATAAAGAAACTGACACAAAGTCAGGTATATCTATTTTATTAAATGTGTGTTTACATTTCGAAATTAATTCGCAAAAGCTTACTATCTATGTAAGGTATGGAATTCTTCAAATCAAAATCATAAGAGGAATTATTAAGCATTCGTAATCATAACCTGAAAATCACATATCTAAATTGAATTACACTCAATGCAAAATTCATTTACTCGCGTATCGTAAAACTTCTATTAACAGCTGCAAAATTTATATTACAAGTTATATCTTCCTACAAATACTCACAAAATATCTTTAAATTTACTTCTCACTTGCCATGTCGCCTCTAACAATGATAATTTTCTCAGCTTCTCATAAGATAATGATAACCAGGCAACTTTGTATCGACACTACCTTCGAGTTCAATCCCGAAATTGTGAACTTTTCGCCTTTGAAAGTCACTTGATCACACCTTTTCTCCAATGACTCAACAAAAATACAAGTATCGCATGTTTCCTCGATGTTTCAAATAAGAAATTGCTATAATGAAGCGATACAAAGCAAACTCTTTTCACTAATTGATACATGAGATTACGGGTCTCCCTCTTAGTATTAAAATATGTGCTTTGCATTACTGGAAAAAAACTATAGAATACAATTTAAAAATTGTACATGAAAAATTATATAATTTATTTCTTTAACATCATGCATTTGTTGGCATGTTTAAAAAGATATTACAATTGACTTTCAAATATTTTGATTTAAATTATAAAATGAATTAATTACTTCTTTCGTAATGGGTTAGTTATTTCCAACTGACAAGCAAATTGTCCTTATTTGGAAATCATAAGTGATTTACTTTTTTAAAGCAACTCCATTCATTCATTCAACATTCCTATCGCAAATATGTATATTCCTCAAAAGAGCCCACGAACATCATTTGCTACGTTGCAATTAACCACGATAAAATTCCTTTCCTTCCATAGCAGATTTGATCATTAGCCAACGATGCATTGAAGCTCGCCAAAGCGACATGCATCCATCTAGGACACATCGGCGGAAAGAAACTTTTGCTCGAAATGCTAAAATCGACATCGCAGCGCCATCTATCCTGCCAATTGGCGTTCACCGTGACACCACTATGTATAGAAACACAATGATATAACGAAACTAAAAATATGTAGATATGGTTTGCAACGTTGTTCAATTGGTCGAATCGTGGTTTGAGTATCCGCTTAGTTTATTCATCTAGATGGCATCCGATTCAAAAACCGTTTTAAACGATGTCTCTACTGAACGAAAAAATAGTTTTTGCCAATGTCAAGGATAAGAGTTTCTCAGAGTGTCGTTTTGCATTTGGGAAAATCTGAATGCGTTTCATGCTGACTGTATTTACATCAAAAAGAACTATTTCTTTAGAAATCGACCATGGCAAAAATGTGATATTTACTTTCTTAAAAATGTTTCCTTATTATTTCATACAATTGTTACAGGTATTTGAGACATTGAAATATTATCTGCACTAAAGTATAATAAAACGTAAAAGCTTTGGTTTCAACTGACGACACATGTAGTGAAAATTCTTTCAGGAATTTTACGAAAAAGCTTCTCAATTCATCCTGTCTCTGTACCTAGCTATTTGTTTTTGAGCAACAAAAGCTTGCTTTTCAGCGTTTAATAAGGAAAATTTTCGACTCATTTAGTGTAAAATTCGACTATCAGAGCCTCGTTATCTTCCGGAAATGCAGAGTATAAGAGCTTTTTTGGTCGAAGATTCATTTTAGGTAAATTTCTCCCGGGAAATTCTGAAAGTATTTCTACCGTTGAAATTGCATTAAAACTTTTTCATTTTGTATTGAAAATAAATTTTCTTCGTTTAAAACTGTTGCAAATTTTATTTTGACTCAATTTTCTATAATGGTAAATGTAGAAATGTAAGTACGTTAAGTTGAAACGATGCAAATTATAATGAAGGCAAGGTCCTGGTGAAAGCTTTTGGAATCTCTGTTTTTGGCACTTTGCGCGGTTTTCATCCCGAAAATTCGCTTATCTTTGCCAATTGTTCCTAGCAAAAGCGCGTCCTTAATTCGTCTTTGTTGTACGTTCCACAGTCCAAGCTTAGCTAGACTGAACGAAGATAATTTTCGTACCAAATAACCAGGAATAACTTTGGATTGAGTGCTTGAAGTTGCTCATATTATAGACACACACCATTTCGCTCAATCCACCATCTATTTATGCAGTTTCTACTCCTAGCGGCAGACGTGTTTTTGAAATGGTGTTGTTAATGATTGCATTTAAAAAGGAGAAAGAAAGTGTTCATCCATTAATTGTGATTGTTGTGTTTGTGAAAAAGTTATCTATGAGAGTTAAATGCAGTAATATTGGTGAGTTGAAATAATTAACAAGCTAGGTAGACAGAATTACGCTCATGTCAGAAGGGTTTTGAACTCAACGTACGATATACAGCCACCAATAATGAATAAACTGAAGAAATGTTTAGGGACATCTACAATAAAAACATATTCTTTTTAAAAGGAATACAATTGTTACACCATTCTTTGCAATACCACTAAAACCCATTGACTGAATTAAATTTGAAAGATGTCTTATTATTTATGTATTTTGTCTGGAAATTAAGAGATCCAATTAAAAGTGTATTGTCTCGTTTGATGAAAAGCCCGAACCGTACATCAATTTTGTTGTACTCAGAGAATTTTCTAATAGCTATTACTCCTTGAATGCTATTTAACTTTATTGAAACTTATTTACCATAAGAACATTTCCTTTGACTACCTAAATTTTAATTTGAGGATGCCCATATGAAAAAAATGTTATTATTTTACTATTATTAGCAAACTTGATTGAATTTCAACTAATAAGGTATCTGTTATTATTGTACTCATAAGGAACTGCCACCATAATTTTTTCACTTTTAAATGTGTGTTTTCATCAACAGTTAATAACCTGTACGTTCAATGCTGAAGTTGGAGAGAAATAAATTGAATTCATTGAGTATTTTCATTTAAAATAGACCACCATTTTGTTTTATGATTACTATTATCACTCGTTGAACAGATTCTCAAAGATGTGCATGATAAACGATACATCATTCCTAAAATTTTTAACAAAATCCATACAAGCCCATAGTATCTGAGTCGATTGGAAGAACATATTACTAAATAGCCACGTATTGTTGTGTTTGTAACATTGAAACTTAAACCACCATAACTTCATTAAATAGGTACTATTCAATTCAACTGAAATTTTCATCGCTGATTATCCTTATAAGTAGCCATGTGGATATAATATTTCATTGCATTTAAGGATACTCTTACGATTTTATACAAGAAAATGTAAAATTGATAAATCAAACTATTGCTAACAAAGTTAGTGAAAGCCAGCATCTCAGGTATTTGCCGTTATTGTTCTCATAAGGAACTACATCCTTGGTTTTTTTTCAGATTTTTCGGCTCACACGTGGGGGAGGGGACACAATTTTTTCGAGTTATTCCGCTTACCCTGCCTACCCCATACTCTATATTGCAGTTTTGACAACAGATATTGAAAGATCTCATCTGTTTAAGCGTTCACATCCTTGAAGGGGGAGACGCACTTAAGATCCTTTGAAAAGTTTTTTGACTAGGGAATTTTTATTAACCAGAAATTTCTAAGCTGGTTACCAAATTTGATGACTATAGTTTCTGAGAAAATTTGCTCTGACACACTGATAGACGGATGGACGAACTGGTACCGATTTTAATAGTGTATTAAAGAAAAACAAGTTGGGTAGACAGACCTATGCTCATGTCAGAAGGGTTTTGTACTCAACTTACAAAATGCAGTAACCAGTAACGAATAAAATCAAGAAACATGTCATGTTCGAGGATCATACTGTTATTAGCAAAGTTGAAAGAATTTTGACTTCTGAGGTATTTGTTATAGTTATACCCACAAATATCTCCCTTGATAATTATTTCAGATTTTTTAAGATCATGGGTGTCCATTCTCGAGGGAGGGAACACATTTTTCATGTATTTCCCACCCCCCCCCCCCCCTATGCCCCCGCAGAAGCAAAAACTATCAGTTTAAGCACTGTTTTGAAAAGCTCTTATAGAAATTCATCAAATTTTTTTTCAGGGGTCACTCCTCTGTACTGTAATCATCGATTCATGGCCTGTTTTTTAGAATCTTAGAATGGTTACAAAGCCCTTTTGTTAGGAGCACTCTCCTGCCTTTCCGACTTGTTTCATTTGTATATACTCATCCTCGTGATACCTATCATTCCTGAAATTTTCATGCAAATCTTAGCAAAGCTGTAGTTTCTAAGTCGGTCAAAAGCGCATATGGCTCCATAGCCATATGTTTCCATAGTAATACAGGGCATATTGTTCCATAGTAATGCAGAAAAATTCAAATCGCTATAACTTCGTCAAATATTATTCGATCTTTATGAAACTTTCAGAAAAGATTAGCCTTATAAATAGTCATCTGCGTGTTAAATTTTATTGAATTGAAGGGTACCGTCTAGATTTTATTCAAGAAAACATAAAATCAATAAATCATACTAATCCTAACAAAGTTGAGTGAATTTCGACTTCTCATGTATTTGTTGTTGTTGTACTCATCAAGGCCTACATTCATGATTTTTTTCAGATTTTTCGGATGGAAGGTGTCCAATCGCGAGGGGGGGTACGCGAAAAGTTCGTACATTTCCCCTTCCCCTGCCCCCCTCGGTTCTCATAAGACAATTTTAAGACTTGTTTTGAAAAGATCTCATTGAGACCTTTCCAATGACACCCTCCTCGACTACCAATGGTGAAATTTTTTTTTTGGGGGTCACTTCCCTATATGGGGAGACCCCCCTTAAACCCCTTTGAAAATTTTTTCCACCCTTGAACTTTCAAGAGGTCACCATTTCTGACCTTTCCACAAAGTTTCATGGCTATAGCTTCTATAGTTTCGGAGAAAAAGTGCTGTGACATACAGACGGACGGACGGACGGACGGACGGACAGACGGACACAGGTCGTGATTGCAATAGGGTTTTGTATTTTAGTACAAAACCCTAAAAATTTAATTAAAAACCTAAAAATGGCAAACTACAAACTACCCAAAGTGAAGTGTGTTGTGTCATCCTTGTGCGATATCGTAAGCCATTATACCAGATTTATGCGAAATTGAGAAGAGAAAGGAGGTAGCGCAAAACTTTCATTGAAGTAAGATGATAGCAAATTTTCATAGCGGTAAATTAAAATTTATCAAATTTTTTGTTCAGCAGCTACGAGCTCCGTGTGGGACTTTCGGTCCCCAATTGGACACGTCTTCATGTAGCAAATAGAGGGTGCCCTAACTGGCTAGCCAGCGGGTATGTGGGAGATAAAATACAGCTCGTGCACCAAAATCAACTAATTCGAAGCATTGACAACGCCCCACTTAGTATTTACTTGCCATGAAACTAGGGCAACAGCCTCGGATTGGATTGAATAAATGGCAACGACTTTTGCAACGTATAACAGCCTATTCTTTTGAAAATCAGAATGTTAGATCATTGAACAAACCAGGTGCACTGCGATAACTGTTGGATGAAATAAAGAAATGTAAAATCATCATCCTCACAGTGAAAGAAACCATATTTTACATGTAAAAGCATACGTGTTTAAAAGCAGAAAACTGCAAGGAAGCCATGATTTTTGAGTTGCCTTCGTTATTGACAGCACATTTAAACAAATTATCACCAACTTTCACGCGAACACAAAAGACATGGATGACGTAATCAAGGACGAATTTTACAGCACCGTGAACCGCACTGTTGATGCAATCCCATCAAATGACATTAAATTTAACTTAGGTGCCCTCATTGCAAGCATCAGCCAAGAAACGGCACATAGAGGAACAACCGGAGGAAACAGCCTCGATGCAGAAACCAGTGACAATGTGTAATAGATTTACTACTTGTAGAGGCTTCACAGTAAGGTCCAAACACTTTCCACATCGAGACGTCCGTAAGAGAATGTAGGTATCCCCAGACGGTTAGCATTCTCGACACGTGCTCATTCCGCGAAGTTGTCTGTGACTCGGACCACTACCTTATAAGGAACAAGTTCCAATGCTGCATCTCCAAAAGCTGTCAATAAGGAGCACCAGTTACTCCAAGGTGACAGATACACAATCTAAATGATAGCTCTGTAACGTCCACGTACATATCTGCACTGGGAAATTACGTCAACATAACTCCGCAGGCAGGAGAAAGTAATGATGGCATCAAATCCATGTGGAAGACAGTAAGAGATGCGATAACGGAAGCAGCCAAAGGCGTCATGGGGCACAGGCCAAAGATAAGTAGGAACAACTGTTATGAAGAAGAATGCGAGGAAGCGACTAAAAAAGGACCCAGATGCCCAAAGAATACATCAACTGACCAGCTCGGACCAAAGAAGAACAATATAAAAGCCTTCGATGTCAAGCTAAATAACTTGCCGAAGAAAATAACGACTGAGCAAGATCTAACAGATGAACCCTACATGAAGTCAGATTAACGTATGCCTCAATCAAACAACTGAGCGATAACTTCAATACACAAACAAGTCTTTGCAAAAGTGTACAAGGAGCAAGCATAGGCAAACCAGTCAACGTTAAAAACAGATAGCTGCAATATTTCCAGAAGTTATTCACAGTATCCCCAACAGGGCAAGACGTCCTAATCTCACCGCTAACCAGTGGCAAAGTACAAACAGCAGTGAGGAACCTCAGAGAAAATTAAACTCCTGAAATAGATGGAGTACCAGCGGAATTGTCCAAGAGCGAGGATTGCCATCTATTGTAAATAACCTTCTGCATCGACTAATATGCAGAATATGGTTTGAGGAGCAGTTACTAGAGCACTGATGGAAAAGTATAAAATATCTTGTACACAAAAAGAGGACAAATTAAGGTGTGGAAACTATACAGGCTACGCAATACTGTGCACGTCTAATAAAGTGAGCTCTAAAATTAACGAAAGAAAATTAATGCCGTACTATGAAAGTATTATTGGAGAGTATCAGAGAGATTTTTGAAGTGGATGGTCTGCAAGAGGCCAAATATTCTCAGTAAAGCAAGTGCTCAAAAAGTTCTAGGAATGTAGTATCGATGTTCTAGGAATAAAGACTCTTTGTCGACAGAAATGCGCTGTACAAAATAATGCTTGACTTTGACGTCTCAAAAAAACTAGTCCATATGGTCAGCTAACGGACAGCTTTAGAATGGAATCAGGCCTAAAACAAGGGTATGGACTTGCCCCGATGCTATTTAATATTACTGAAACCTCGAGTACAGTAAGTTCAGTCCACACAATTAGTAGCATATGCTGATGATGTCAATTTTATAGCACGTTCAATCTCAGATGAAAAAGGAGAATTTTTGAGCTTAGATTCTGAAGCAAACCGAATTGGCCTACAAGTTAATGAAACTAAAACCAAATTTATGACTCTAACGAGGAAGAAAACTACAGTCTGACCATAGGCGGCAATAACCTTGTAAATGTGGATAATTTTATATACCTTAGAGCCAAGCTGAAATGAAGGGGTACCAAAAAGAACGAGATTGGAAGCCGCATGAATGCAGCAAATAAAGCCTTTTACTCCGTACTTCCGATTCAAAGGTCCAGAGTTGTTCACAGGCCACAGGAGCTCCACATTTTGATATCCCAGTCAAAACTCTGCTATTGTATGGAAGTGCAACATGGACCCTGATGAGTAAATCCGATAAGGTAATGACGTATTTGAATGCAAAGTGCTCTGGAAAATTTACGGCCCAGTGAAACAAAGAACAGAGTGGCGACTTCGTTACAAGAATGAGTTGTATGAACTATTTAATGATCCACCTATTTCCTCTTGCGTAAAGCAAGGTAAATTGCAATGGGTGGGCCATGTAAAAAGAATGAAAGGAAACCGGCTAACAAAAAGAACACTAACGGGTAGAGCACAAAGTAAACGTCCAGCGGAAAGACTGAGGACTCGATGGGAAGACACGATAGAAACTGACAGCAGTTTCTTGTTAAGGGTAAACAACTGGTAGAACTGACAGATTGGAAAAAAATTAATCCTGGAGAACAAAGCCCAGCTTGAGCTGTCGTGCCATATATGATGATGATTTATAAGACTTAGACGTGTTTTTACTCGCTCCAGTCATTGAATCATATTTCAAATATAAAATACATTTTTCTGTGACAATTGAGTTCCCAATTGTTTTCATTGAGATAATTTGATCAATAGTTAATAAAAAAAAAATATTTTTGCAACTAAAAGTATGAGAAAAGAAAACGCAGAGGACAGTCATACTTTCGAAAAATATCACCTCGAGTCTCGCAGCAAAAGTAACGGGATTGAGACGCTCGATGGTTTCTGCCATCAAACAGAAGGCCCATTTTCGTCACCAAACATTTTCGGAGAAAAATAAATAAAATGATGGATTTAAAGGGATCAAACCGTTGAAAAAAAAAAAAAAAATTTGTATTTTTGTAAAATTTTTGGAAAAATCAAGGCAAAAATTGTGGCTCTACAAGAAAAAATCGATAAGTTATTGAGTATTCAAGAAGGAACAATAAAAAATCAAACTCCTGGAAGAAGGAAGGAAAAATAAACTAACTTAGGTTATGTCAAATTCAAAGCGCAGAGAATGCAAATAGCAGCAATAACTAAAAATAATAGAAGACAGTTGCTCCCTTTCGTACATAGGGCAGATTACTACAGTAAGTATGGCAAAACAACTGAAAAACGCACAAGCATGCATTGCCATGTATACGTAGATTCAGCGGCTACCATATTACTTGAAAAATACCGCGCTGGTCGCACCACTGCAGTCCACCATCGCTAGTCCCTCACAAGATGCAACTTGTTTTCCCGGTCGGTGAGTTATTATTTTCTTACTATTTACGATCGCATTGTTGGTGGAATTTTTATATTTTTGACAAAAAAGCGACATATATGGTGTATTTTGGGTTTAAGGAACTAAAGTTTCTCATACTCAATTGCAATAAACATAAAGTTGTGATTTGATTTAGTGCAAGAGCTGGGTCGCATTCGGATAGTCCCAATGGGGCACATTCTGTAGCTTAGCTTTAGCATTGCAGCCCTTTTCGCGCCTTCATTTATATACAGTTGGAGTATCTAAGTATCTTGATATATTGAAGGTTATATGGTCAGTACTACACTTTCACCATGTGTCCACCTACCTAACTGCGATACGTTCTGATTTTGAACCAGTACGTATCATAACTGAATGGGTTCGTAGTTCATTTTTCACCAACGGGACTCGAACCAGGGACCTTCGGCTGACAGAGCGCACTTTAGGGCACATTTCTGAGTTTAGAATCTCTTCCCTAATGATTTACTTTACACTAATAATCGCTGAAAGCTGAAATTTCGTTTGCTATAAAATAAAAAATGCCATTTTTTAATATAAATGATCAGATGTTTATTTCATTATATGGAGAAAGGTATGCCGTTAATAGTGAAAAATAACATCAGGCAAATGACCACCATGCCCACGCTTACAGGACCATATCCTTTTCATGAAATTTCCCATAACCAAATCGCAAAGTGGCTGCCCTATGCCCTCGATAGCCTCACAAATTCCATCTTTGAGTTCTTGAATCTACGCTGGGCTGTTGACGTAGACCTTTTCTTTCACGTGGCCTCAAAGGAAGAAGTCGCAAGGTGTTCAGTCACAAGATTTCGGTGGCCAATTGTGATCACCTCTTCGAGAGATAGCACGGTCCGGAAACTTTTCCCGTCAAAGATCAATGGTTTCGTTGCTTGTGTGGCACGTAGCGCCGTCTTGTTGAATGGAAACGTTGTCCAAATCAATACCATCCAATTTCGGCCATAAAAAATCATTAATCACCTCTCGATGCCGCAATCCATTCACCGTAACTGTTGCTCCAGCATCATTTTCCGCCGAACCATAAACCGCACTAAATAGTCACATGTTGAGAATAGAGAGGCTTTTCAACAATAACTCTTGGGTTTTCCGAGTCCCAGATGCGACAATTTTGCTTGTTGACGAAGCCACCGAGGTGAAAATGGACCTCATGCCTCAAGATGATTTTTCGATGGAATTCCGCATCATTTTCATGCATTTCAAGGACCCAATCAGCAAAGACACGACATTGTTGATGCTTGACCGGCTTGAGTTCTTGTGTTAACTGAGCTTTATAAGCCTTAAGACGCTAATTTTTATGCAAAACACGGTGTAATGACGTTTGTGAAATAGCTAATTCCAAAGAACGACAAGGAATGGACAAACCTGGGTTTTCTTCAACACTTTCGGCTACAGCAGGAATATTCTCGGCTGTTCTTGAGTGACGTGCACGGGTTTTATTCTTCACATCACTAAGTTGTCCTAACAGCTCGAGTTTTTCCACCAATTTCTGTATCGCGGTCCGACAAGGTGCTTCACAACAACCCAAACATTTTCGAATTTTACGAACCGTCTCTGTCAAATTTTCACCATTGTTATAGTTATAGTGAATAATAATTTCAATGCATTGTTGAAGCGTGTATCATTCCTTTTTCATCAATGGTGTAGTTTAACTTGTCAAATGTTAAAAAATGACAGCTTCAAAAGTGACATCTACCGAAATAGCGGGCTATTCAAAATAACATTTCTTATTGAAAAACCCTTTACTTTTTATTTGAAATGATCAAACGTTTTGATTGAGTTGAGTTTGATTTATAATTATATATTTATTCTTTGGTTTTTTTAGGTGGATTGAAAGAACAATATCAGAATATTCTTTTATGAGATGTTCAACTGCAAGTAAATTCATATTTGTAAAAATTTAATATTATCAGTTTGTAAACCTTGCCATTTGAAAAATATAGTCAATGCATCACAGAGTCATGGTACAGCATAGTAAAAACAAGTTGGGTAGACATAACTAGGCTTAGTTCAGAAGCGTTTTGTTTTTAACCTATAATATGTGGATATGTAGAATGAAAAACATTCATGACGTACATAACAAATATATTCTTGTTTTAGAAGACTCTATTTTAAGCAGCTAATATTTTGTGCCATTAGTGCTAACATCATTGACAGGCAGAACCTTAAATGTTTTCTTGCTATTCAACTTATATAAAAATTTGGAGAAGATTCAGTCAAAAGTGTAATATCTGGTTCGATGAAAAGCCCATGTGGTAGAAAAACCATATATGATTGTTGTAACCGGAGAAAATTCAAACGGCTATAGCTTCCCCAAATTTTATTAAAACTTATAAAATATAAGGTCTTTTTAAAGAACTATTTACATGTCTAATTTATTCCAATTTAATGATACTAATACAGTTTTGCTGGCGAAAATATTGAATTTGGAAATCTTACAATTATGAGCAAAGCTCAACTAGTGTTAACCTCTAAAGTTATGTGCTGTTGGATCATACCTTAATGACTTTTAAGGCTTTAGGAAGGAGTTTTACAAAAACCTACTGATTTCGCGTCTTGTCTGTCGGTCCGTCCGTCGTCACAGCAACTTTCTTCAGAAACTATAGAAGGTACAGAGCTCAAATTTTGTGAAAAAGCTAGAAGCAACGGTCTCTTGAAAGTTTAGGTTTCCGCAAACATTCCAACATGTTATAAGGGATGTCCCCTTTATAACAAAGTGACTCATAAAATTTGTTTTTCATCAAACGTAGTCAAGTAAGGTATAAAATGAAAGGACTCAATTAGAACTTTCAGAAGCTGAATCTCAGAGAGAGGCGAAATGTATGAACTATTTGTATAAGCCCCCCCCTCCATCATTTCCCTCGCAATTGAACATCTTTAAGCCATCTGATAAAAATCAAAATTCACTCACTTTTTTTCAGAAGTGCCCAATCGCGAGGGGATGTAACCAAAAAGTTTGTACGTTTTCCCTTACACCAGCCCACCCCCCCCCCCCCCCGTAGCGATGAGGTAATTTTAAGTCATGTTTCAAAAAGATAATTTCAGAGAAAAACTGCCGTGATATAGAGACGGACGGGCAGATGGATACTGGTTGTAATTTCAATAGGGTTTTGTACTTTAGTCCAATACCCTAAGAGCCAATTCTGCCGCTTTCAATAAATTGAATAAAATTAAAAAACGGTGTATACTACCCGCATGTACACGTCGTTTTTAGGGTTTTGTACTAAAATACAAAACCCTATTGCAATCACGACCTGTGTCCCTCCGTCCGTCTGTATGTCGCAGCACTTTTTCTCCGAAACTATAGAGGCTAAAGCAGTGAAACTTTGTGGAAAGGTCAGAGGTGGTGACTTCTTGAAAGTTGAAGGGTGGAAAATTTTTTCGAAGGGGTTTAAGGGGGGTCTCCCCATATAGGGACGTGACCCTTTAAAAATTTTTTTTCTTCATTGGTAGTCGAGCAGGGTGTCGTTGGAAAGAGCTTGATGAGATCTTTTCAAAACAAGTCTTAAAATTGACTTTTCAGTACCGACGGGGGTAGGGGAAGGGGAAATGTACGAACTTTTCACCTTCCGTCCGAAAAATCTGAAAATAATCATGAATGTAAGCCTTTATGAGTACAACAAATACATGAGAAGGCGAAATTCACTCAACATTGTTAGTAATAATATGATTTATCGATTTTATGTTTTCTTGAATAAAATCTTAACGGTGCCCTTAAATTTTATAAAATTCAATACACAGATGACTATTAATAACAAAGTTTCATAAACATCGAATGATATTTAATGAAGTTATAGCGATTTGAATTTTCCTGTATTACTTTGGAACAATATGCGGTGTATTACTATGGAAACATATGGCTATGGAACAATATGCGCTTTTTACCGACTCAGATACTACAGCTTTGATAGGATTTACATGAAAGTTTCAGGACTGATAGGTATCATGAATTTCTTTGAGAATTGGCTCAGCTAGTGGTGTTAGCGATCGTAAAGAAAAATAGTGGCTGTTTTAAATGCGAACATTGAATAATTTTGAGTTATTTTGCACCAACTTCAACGTTTAAGGCGCATGCTTTTAACACTTGATTCAATTTAATGAATGACTGAAGATGAGTACCCACAATTAATACTCATAGGTGAAACAAGTCGAGGAGGCAGGAGAGAGCTCCTAGCAGATAGGATTTGTAACCATTCTAGGATTCGAAAAATTAGCAATGAATCGATGATTACAGTACAGGGGAGTGGCTGCTGAAAAAAAATTTCATCAAAGGTAGCCAATATGAATATCAAATGAAAGTTCTTTATAAGAGCTTTTCAAAACAGTACTTGAACTGACAATTTTTCCTTCACAAGGGCAACAAATACCTTAGAAGTCGAAATTCGATCAACGTTGTTAATAATAGTACATTTTATAAACTTTGCTTTTTTGTCTATAAAATCAAGATGAGACCCTTAAATTTCCTTAAATCTATAATTTAAGTTTTCTGAAAGTAATTGTATATGGTTCGAAAGTTTCACAATAATTTATCAATAAACAGCTAAGTTACAGCCGATTGAATATCTTACAATTACAACAACATTAACACGTGATACTAGGGAGATAAACGCTTGCAACGGACCTAGACACTACAGATATGTAGGAATTTCGATAAAAATTTTAGATATGGTTTGTAATATTGACGTGTTATCATGACTTTTCAAGCAACAAGGTCAAACCACTTGAAACAAAATGGTGGCGAGTTTAAAATCATAATTACCATAATAATTTGTCGAACTCAATTTATGGAATCTATATATTTGTCAAGTTTTGATATGCGGAATATATTGTTTGATTTACTAATTGTTTTACAATACCCTTCTGGCAGGAGCATCCTCCTGCTACTTCAACTTGTTTAATCATACCTTTGAATTCATTGTCGTGCCAGTTGTTTCTACTTTTGATTGGCTGGTGCCTCAAGACCTTTTGTCACCGCATCTCTTACTATCTTCCACATACTTTTGATGTCATCATTACTTTTCTTCATCTGCCAGAATATATTTATGCGACTTTCCAGCACTGACATGTATGTGGGCGTTACCGAGCTGTCATTTAGCTTGAGCATCTGGTACGTTGGAGTGGCTGATGCTCCTTATTTACAGCTCTTGGAGGTGCGGCATCAGAGCTTGACCCTTATGAGATAGTGGTCGGATTCACCGAGAGCACCGCGGAATGAGCACGTATCGAGGATGCTGGTGGTGGCTTGTTTTTGTATGAGAACATAGTCAATCTGGTTTAATGTTCGATTTACTGGGGATGTCCACGTTCTCTTATGGATGTCGTGACATGTAAAACGTATTCAGCTTACTGTGAAGCCTCTAATAGTAGCGGAATATTTCATCCGTTGCTCGTTGTTGCTGGTCTCTGCATGCATGCTGTATCTTCGGTTGTTCCTCTATGAGCCGTTACTCTGTCAATTTTTGCACTGGAGTCACTCAGAATAGTTTGAATGTCGTTTGGCGGCAATGCATCAGCAGTGCGTTCTAGGTTGCTGTGAAATTTGTCATCGATTGCCTCTTCCTTGTCTTCTGTGGGTGCATGACAGTTGACCAGCCAGATATTAAAAAATTTGGCCTTGGTACGCATTGCACAGAGCCTTTCGTTAGCGGGCTTGAAGTTGGAGATAATGTGTTTAAATATGCTGTGATCAATGAAAGCCACTTCGAACTTATCGCTTCCTGGCAGTTCTTCGCTTTTAAACATGGTGTGCGTTCGTATGTCAAATATGTCTTTACCGTGCCATCTGTTTTCTTACACTGCAAGGATGTTGATTCTGTGTTTCTTGATTACATCCAGAAGTTGTTGCAGTGCACCTGGTCTGTTCAATGGTCTAACATTCCAAGTTCCTAAACAATAATCCTCTATGCGTCGCGATAGTCACTCCTGTTTACCCAATCCGATCCGAGGCTGTTCTCCTAGTTCTGTGATAAGTCAATCCTAAGTGGAGCATTGTCAGCGCTTTGACTTTTGGTCCACGAGTGGTATTCACATCTTTTACTCTGATTAGGTATCCGGTATTTTTTTGTAGGAAAGTAAGTATCATTCAGTGTTCCGAGTCTCAAGATGTTTAAGTTATCCATCTTACCTGAAGTTTTCAAAGCATCCGGTCAGTAATGCAGCATGTGGTTTGGGCAAACGCCTATATAGTAGGGAAGCTGCACTTTGGTCAAATGGCTATAAATTCACTAAATGTTGTTATGTTCTGATAAGGATTATATTGAGCTGACATAATACAAAATTTTATTGACTTTAAGGGTATTCATCTGACTTTATTGGTGAAAATGTAAAATTCATAAATCCAAACAGCATTGACAAAGTTGAGCGAATTTTTACTTTATAGATAACCGTCATGGTTGTTTTTCTCTAGTGACGTTGCCCATATTATTTTAAAGCGTAAAAGAATCGTCCTTTTTTTTGGAATCTTCAAAGCTTTTTTAGTATTTTCAGTGAAGCTTGTACCGATTGGTTTTAGTTGAATGCGTTGCTTTTGTGTATGGGGCTTTTCGATAATTATTGTCGTTTTTTACATGTTTTTCAAAGAAAATTTATTTAAATTAACAACAAACATTAATCAATGATATATTTAAAATTTCATTGTATGACCTTGTGCCATCTTTCCGTAAATTGAAACAATCCACGTTCGAAGAAGCCTTGGTTTTTTGAAGCGAAGAACTGTTCCAACTCATTTTTAACATTCTGATTAGAGTCGAAAGTGTTACCATTCAACTGGTTTTAAATGGAGCGAAATTAATGATAGTCTAATGGTGCTAAGTTAGGGCAATAGGGCGGATGTGGCATCAGCTCCCAATTAAGCTCAATTAATTTTTAATGGGTTATCAAAGAGGTGTGGGTTCTGGCATTATCATCATAGACCATAAGGCCTTTGCGATGCACCAGATCAGGGCGTTTTTGCTGGATTTCTTCATTCAATTTCAATAGCTGACGATAATAGACATTCAAATCAATAGTTTAGTTTCTTGGTAGCAGCTCAAAGTAGATTATACCCTTGTAGTCCCACAACACAGAAAGCATAATCTTCTTTTGGTGTATATCGGCATTGGATATCGATTCTGGGGGTTCATCTTACTTGATCCATGCTCTTTTTAGGACTAGGTTATCGCCAACAATTCATTTTTTATTACTCGTTGTGATTCTTTTTAGAAATCGGTCGTTGTGGTTACGACTCAGCAAAGAGCCGCATATGTTATGCGTTTGGTGAGGTGGATTTCCTTTAATTCGTGAGGAATCCAAACATCCAGTTTTTTTACGTAATCAAGCTATTGTAAGTGCAGGTAAACGGCTGAATTTGATTTTGTCGATTTTCTTTGCTATCTCTCGAGTTGTCATACTCCGGTTAGTTTGGCTCAACACCTTTGTTTTGTCGTCATCAGTAGTTGTTGGACGACGCAACGCTGACACTGGCATTCAGTAACGCAGTGTCACCGTAAACTTCACAGAATTTCTTTCGAAAAAGCACCGCATTTTTACTCTTTCGAAAGTAAAACAATAAAATATGCTGAAAATGCTCCATTTGATTATTCATTTTCAAATTTATTTTTCACCAATTTTTTGTATATTAAAGACGCTCAGTTTTCGACTGAATATAGTCTAAAGTCTAATCTTTAAAATAGCATATAATAATATAAGGGACGGAATCACTACTACATGAAATATTCAATTCACATGATCTATGAGAAAAAATGACATGAATTACCGAACAATCTAATAGTTTACTCACTTGATATATGTAACTTTGGTTAGTTTCTTACCTGAAAAGAAAAAAATTATGATTAGATTTATTTACTATTTTCTTTTATAGAATAAATGCATTTTAAATGAATTTCGCTTATATCATATACAAAGAGTGTACCAAAATAAACGAGACTGAGCTAAAAAAGAGACCACAGGAGCTTTGTTCTGATAAATTCGAGTTTATTTGTTCAAAATAGACTGTTTTGCGCGATCCAAAAGCTTTTTGAAAGAGTTTTTCAGGTCATTGACCGAAATATCCTTCAGAATATCGGTACAGGCCTTTTGAATGCCCTCTACAGACGCAAAGCGTTTTCCTTTTATGGCCAAATGTAATTTTATGAATAGGTAGAAGTCACTGGAGCCATATCAGGTGAATACAGTGAGTGATTGATGGTTAAAATGCGATTTCTAGTCAAAAAATTAGTCACAAGAGTGGTTTTGATGACAAAAGTCTCATTTATTTTGGAACAATACGTGCACAGAATTCATATTTTGGAGATATTCAACTCCGATTCCATGAATTTGAACGACTCATTTTTGATAAATTAATGCACAATTTCTATGGAGTTTTCGATGATCACTGATTTTGGGCGGCCCGTATGTTCATCGTCATTTATGTCCTCAGGACCATCTCTGAATTGTGTAAACCATTCATGAACTCTTGCACGAGGTAGACAATCATCGCCATAAACGTTTTCATTAATTCAAATGTTTCGGTAAATGTTTTACCAATTTTAAAACAAAATTTGATATTAGCTTTTTGTACCGATGACACAAACATACTGTCACTTTAGACGCAATAACTTCGCTTTCACTGAACCGAATGTCGTCAAACTTTCACTGAAAGTCAGGAAGGGATGTAACTTACCATCGCCCTATCTTATTTACAGATGGCGCAACCGAAAAAAATTTATGGCAAGAGTCTCGTTTATTTTCGAAAGCTCCTTGTAAGCTCATATATGCTTAGCTTTATTTAGATACCAATCATCTTAAGCCAACATTGATCACGCAACAGCTTATATTTAATCTTTGCGTCGAGGCTTCTTAATGGTACTTTTGCAGGTGATATGGTTATTATCAGTCTCTACCACATAATATTGGTAAGTCTAAAAAGGATTGAGCCTTTTTTGTAATTTTTCGATTGAATATTTCTTATATTTAAAATGGATTTTATTATATTGTCCATTATTATCCATTTTTTGGGTCGAGCTATTATTCCATCTGTGTAGAACTTCTGTGGTTTATCCGCGAAAAACTTGGCCAAGTGATTTTCACAGTTCCTCTTTGAAGTGAAATTCTTTTCATTAAGGAAGTTTTGCAGAGACCGAAACTAATGGTAGTCTGATGGTGCAAGTTCTGAACTATACGGCGGATGCATCAAAACTTCCCAGCCAAGCTCTGTCAATTTTTGCCGGATCATCAAAGATGTGTGTGGTCTGGCATTGTCATGATGAAAGACAACGACCTTTCTATTGATCAATTCTGGCCAGTTTTTTTGAATTGCTTGTTGCAATCTGGTTAATTGCTTACAGTACAGAGCCAAATTGAGTTTTTGGTCAGGTTCTAGCACCTCATGATAAACAATTCCCTTGCAATTCCACCATACACACAGCATAGCCTTATTTGATGTCAATCCTGGCTTTGAAGTCGTTTGTGTTGATTCACCTTTTTTTGACCAGGATCTTTTTCGAACGACATTCTCGTATCTAAGCCATTTTTATCGCCGGTAATGATTTGCTTCTAAAATGACTCGATTTCGCTGCGTTTTATAAGCATTTCGCAAATGGAAATTCGGTCGATCCAATTTTTTTTGGTGTTAATTCATGCGTCACCCAAACGTTGAGCTTCTTTGTGTATCCAAATGGTTCAAAATTGCACAAATGTGCGCAAATGGTTCAAAATTGTTTGTTGATGGATATTAAGTTCCTTGGTATTGTCATGGCTGCTGATGTGTCGGTCTTCTTCAATTTTTGTAACATTTCATCGACTTTTTCAGTAATCGGTCGACCTGAGCGAGGTATGGTTTGTGATAAAGTGTCTTGACCGTAGACACCACAAATTTTTTCACGAGCCTGTGATGTATTCTCACCTTGATCGTAGTGATATTGTAAAATGAAACGAATTTTTCCAGAAATTTCACTCAGTTTTAAATGAATACAACTTTTGACATGAATGACGAAATACAAAACTGTCGCCTTTCAAGCGCATGTCAGTTTAACTCAATCTGATTATTATTGCCCGATATATGACAACCAACACCATCTAGTGACAAAAAGGCTCAATACTTTTTAGACATCCAATATGATCTAACCAGTACGCTGGCTCATACGTTGATTCATAATCCAATTGAAGATCCACTAAGACAATTTCTTCTTAAACTACGTAGTTTGAACTAGAGATGACATCTCTGGCCAATGTAACATAACATCTGTCTTCTAGTTAATCTAAAATCCAATCGAAAACATCACATATAAATACTTATATTTAATTCAGCAAACCATGCACATCCTAACCTCATACAAGCTCTTCTTCATTGAAATCAGCTGATTTTTTCTATTCCTCCTAACTATTTTCATTTGATTTGAATTTTATTGCCAGAAATAATTGCTTCAAAGAAACGACAACTTTCTAATGTATTTGAAATTAATTCCTAAACCATTGCCTTCCCAATACGAACACTAAACGTCCAAAAAATCCCGTCCCTTCCTCATCAGCGGATCCATTATAAAACTTCAACAACCATAAATTTATTCATTTCTTCCAATTTACTTCCATTTGTTCCTTTCGAATCCGATGAGCATCAGTGGATTCCCTTTTTCATTAGCGCAAATCGGCAGCTTGTGCTGCTTTCACCATTGCTCCAACACGCTCCTTACCGCCATACTCGT